>HG993147.1:12707500-12921047 GCA_905231865.2 Boloria selene
TAATATTGAATTCTTCAATTTCCCATCTTTAGTTCCTCTTCGTCTGTATTTTTTTTTGCTGAAAACTTACGTTTCAAGTTGCTTCACGTAAATAAATTATTAAGAAGTTTGTTTAATTAATTCGCAGTACTCGTCCGTTTCTAAATATTCTTGAAAGCTGTATAGAAACTATACGAGAAAACAACTTTTTAATTTTAAGTTTAAAACTAAATGATGTAAACGTGCTATATGTACTTCAGCTTTACCTAAAAACAATATTCACAGAATAATCGTTTTTCACTAATTTTAACATTCCGTATAGCTTTTTGTAGTAATTTGACCAGTTAGAGTATTTCAATATTGTAACGACTATAGATTATTTAGAACTTTTTTATTTTAATATAAAAATATATTATTTTCATCATTGTATTGTCAGTCATAACGTAAATGTATTCTTATTAAATAAATGTCGTTAATATTAAAATCTAATGACAAAAAGGTCTTCAAATCTTATATTTTTTTTGTTTTTTGATATGTAAGACATGGTATGTCAATTTTTTCATATACTTTAGTAGATACATACATATGTACATATTTTAATCAGAAGACTAGTTTCGAGAAGATGCAAGTCACAGTATAGCTCCCTCGCGTTAGATATGCAATAACATGTTAGACAAAGATTGTAAGGGACTTTATTATATGAGACACAACTTAACATAACTGCTTTATCCCCAGTCCGTCTCGAGTCAGCGATAAAATGCATCTTATTAAATTTGTCACACGAGACTCACAGGTGCGCCGAAATTAAAAAAAGTTGGGTAGGTACTACGTCGCTAGAAAAAATACAACGTTCAGTAATATTGTATATAAAAAGAAAATTACAGCTTGGCTGTTAGATTTGACATATCGCACACCGGGTGCAATAACGTCATAAGTGCTAAAATTGGTAAAATGAGTTTTTGATGACAAATGATGTTAAACATGCGTCTACTGCCGGTGTAAACATTTCATAAATGTAACTCTTAAAATGAGCCACTGAGGGCGTAATTGTCGTTGTGGTTTTGGCGGGTTTTTGTAAACGCTAGCGCGAGAAAGTTCTAATTGTACAGTTGCTCGCAACCCCACGCAGCAAGTTGTTGTGTGTAGGAGCAACAACATCGTAAAGGTAATTATGACAAATATTTCATACAATTTTGGGGTAATAATGACACAAGTGAACAGTTCTCACTTTTTAGATCTATTTCTATTATAATTTTTCTATAACAAGCAGCAAGTATTACCGTCACTTATTACAATTATGTCAATATTGTCCCAGAAATAGACTATAAATCGTTGTCATTATTTATTTTTGACGAAGTCCAGATTTAATTTTATTACACTGTAATTATAAAATTTATTTATTTTAATATGCGATACGTTTTATTCTAATTTTAAGCTAAAATAAAATTATGAAAGGACGAGGTAAAAAACTAGTACCTTTAGCCTATTAAAGTTTCCTACTACGGAAACTCACCTGGACACGACATTTCTGGAACTGTTGATGATGAGGAATACATGCCCAAACCGTCAACTAGCTCGGATAGCAGCAGCAGTTCTAGCAGCTCAGAAAGTTCATCGTCATCGGAATGCCGGCTGTCTTATTCATCGAAATGAGTGAGGAGGGATGGGGAGTGGGCCTCCGGGACTCTCACTTACCGGACGAAACGCGACAGCTGCCACTTTACGCCGGTCTTCTGTGAGAGAGTGGTACTATACGGAGCGTGCCGGCCCATTCGGCTGCTACCCGAAAGTTACAAGCATAGCATAATACCACTTCAAGATTTTTAGAGACTGACAGACAGACTTTTTTTGAGACTTTATAAACTAGTACAGTTAGGTACTATAATGCATGTTATGGTAAAAATACCCTTTGATTGTTTTTCTACAAATTTTATTTCTAGCTTGTTGTGCTTCCTCATAATAGCCTGATTACGAGTTTACTTAAATTATTTTATAAGAAATTATTTAAATTATAATGTTGATTATTGTTATCCACTGAAAAAGTTAAGTGTTTAGTGCTATTTTACAATGAGAGTGTGTTGATTTTTTTGTTTAGTTCAGTCTTTATGACGTTGTTGTACAGCAAAGCTTAACTTTCAATTTAACTTCCTGCGCAACAACGTCATAAATGTGGATATCATGATTAAAAACAATAAAAATATGGCACTTACAAAACTTTTTTATTTCTGTAACAACCTTCATTTGAAAATATAAAATTTAAACAATATTTTGATTATCAATTTACTTTAGGATAATAAGTACATTTCACGTTAATGGAACGACAACTTTCAAATCGCTCTCCTGAAAAAACGTAATTTGTTACTTATGACGTTATTGCACCCGGTGTGCGATATGATAAAACAGAAAGCTTATTAAAAGAAAATACATTTTATAAAATATATGGCTGATACACACACATACACACCACACACAGGCACACACACAGGCGCGCGCGCACACGCACACATACACGTTATTTTATTGTTATAAAACCCTAATTTATATTTTAAACCTTTGATTTGGAAAAAATGTATACATAATCCGGAAGTGGGCGTTAATAGCTACGACACAGTTTGTAAATACTGTAGCCATTATCGTACGTAATTTGTTTTGTAAATGTTTCCAATAAAGATTTTATTTATTTATTTATTATTTTTAATATTATTGTCGTTTATTAGTATAATATATAGTGGTTTCGTAACGTTAGGAAATGCAATTAGATGCCATCTCTACAAAAAGATATAATTAACTGACGTTTATACTATCACTTTCGCATTCAACCACACTGTTCCAACGCCTGGCCTATTGAGGCTGACCACAACAATCAGGGAATTGCTCCTTCAGTCTATTTCGCTATCAGAAGAGTACCAAGAGCAACAATTCCAAGTGTTTCTTTTAGTTTTATACCTAGTTGGATTGTCACTACATTATAAAATACACATTCTGTAGGGATCTAGCAGCAAGCTTGTACCTATTTTAAAAGTTTTCAACGGATGTAAAAAAATCCTTATAATTTCGGTAGGTACCTAAACTATTTCCGGTTTGGTACGATACTCATATTTTCATTACTCAACTTGCTCAGTGTTACTTTCATTTGCTCAATCCATATTTGACGCATTTATGTCTATAGATTTTGTTTATATTAAATAAAAGAACTGACTGACTGAATATTGTGACATTGTGTTTAAGGGCGAGGACTATCTTTGGATTAGTGATATGCGGAAAAAAAATTTACTCTTAACTATCCCCTATATCCTTTTGACTTAGCTATATAAGAAAAAACGTAAAAGTATAAAAACATTATAGAATTAATTTCTTACTCATGGGTTGTTGATCTTTTTTGATGAAATTTTAAAGACATCTTGATCAAGTTTGGAATTGTAAAGACATCATCAAGAACTTCCCATAAGATATTAATATGTATCAATGAAATTACTAGACGTATCTATACACGGTGTCGAGAACTCTCACTTCAAATGCGACTTAGACTTGACGAATTGAATCTTTAGCTATAGGTATATGTAGTACTTACATACAGACAAGTCGTCTAGACTTACGTAGTTTGATATGATTGTAACAACGACCTGCTGTTCTTGTACTTAAAGATTTTATTAAGAATCCCCTAGTTAATATATGCAACTGAGTTTTATTATGCTTTCTTAGAATTATTTGGTTAGCTTTTGTTTCACCGTGATGTTGTTATGGAAATCAACTCTGCTCTGTTATATTTTGTTAACATGTAAACTACTATTAAGAAGTTTTTACTAGCGTGACTTATAACGAAGTACGTAATAAAAACTTATAAGTTGATTTAAACCTAGCATTCATATAGGCGTATCACGATGACACTTGATATTGTATCGGTTACAAGGGTGGTCTCATTTCAATTCAAAATATATATTAATATCAAGAAATTTATTATATATAACTTAGACCTTATATTTAAGTATGTAGATATGTATGAAGTACCTAAACGAAAAGTTGCAGACAATAGCTTTATAGCAAATCAAATCAAATCAAATCAAAATATTCTTTATTCAAATAGACTTTTACAAGCTCTTTTGAATCGTCATTTTTACATTATCAAAATTAAAAGTCAGTCTGTAAGTCTGTGAGTAAACTACCACCGGCTCGGAAAGCTGTTCTGCTGAGAAGAACCGGCGAGAAACTCAACAGTTGCTCTTTTCAAAAAAATATTTGGTAACAATATTTTATTACAATTTATCTATTTATCCTACGTGAGACACAACAAGTCACTAATCCCACACATTTACATCTACCAGGTATTCCACTATAGTGTAATAAGCTTTATTCAATAACGTATTTTTAATTTTTGATTTAAATTGCCTCAAAGGCAAGTTCAATATGGACTGTGGAATTTTATTATACATGCGTACACCTTGCCCCATAAACGATCTGTTTACCTTTTGTAGGCGAAAACTGGGTGTTACAAGTTTATCCTTATTTCTAGTATTTATACTGTGTTTGTCGCTGTGCTTTGAATAGCAATTAATATTTTGCCGAACAAACATAATGTTACAATATATATATTGCGAAGCAACCGTAAGAATTCCTATTTCTTTAAAAAGTCCGCGGAGAGTATCACGAGCGCTTATGTTATAAATAGCCCGAATGGCCCTTTTTTGTAGAATAAATATCGATTTAATGTCCGCTGCATTACCCCACAACAAAATACCATAAGATAAAATGCTATGGAAATAACTGAAGTAAACAAGTCTGGCAGTATCAATGTCCGTTAGCTGCTTGACTTTTCTAACAGCGAAAACAGCTGAGCTCAGTCTACTCGCAAGAGACGAGAGATGGGGACCCCATTGCAGACCCGAATCTAATGTCAATCCCAAGAAGACCGTGGAATCTACCGTATTTAATGTGTCGTTATTGAGATACAAATTCAAATTCTGTCTTTTTACATTCGGTAATAAAAACTGCATATATTTTGTCTTCTTGGCATTTAAAGCCAGATTATTAATGTTAAACCAGTGAAGTATATGCGATAATGCACTGTTTACCTCGTCGTAATTATTTGACTTTCTATCAACTTTAAAAATTAAGGAGGTATCATCCGCAAAGAGTACAATATCACACAACTTATCGGCATAAAACGGGAGATCATTAATATAAACTAAAAACAAAAATGGACCTAGGATAGATCCTTGCGGAACACCCATTCTAAGAGGAGAACCAGAAGAGTTGACGTTATTTACTGCGACCTTCTGAACTCTATCAGTAAGATAAGAAGCAAGTAGATCGAGAGCAATACCACGAACACCGTAATGAGCAAATTTAAGCAAAAGAGTTTCATGTTTCACACAATCAAAAGCTTTAGACAAATCACAGAAAACTCCAATTGCATTCTGTGATTTTTCCCAAGCGTCATAAATATGTTTAAGAAGCGCAATCCCCGCATCGGCTGTAGATCTGCCTTTAGTAAAACCATACTGTTCACTATGGAAAATATTATTTGCGTTAAAATGAGTCAGAAGTTGACTTAAAATAAGTTTCTCAAAGATTTTACTCATACATGGCAATATAGAAATAGGTCTATAATTGCCAGGGTCATTTTTTTCACCATCTTTAAAAAGAGGTATTATTTTACTAATTTTCATAAGATCAGGGAATATTCCAGTATCTATGCATTTATTGAATATAAGAGATAATTGTGGTGCAATGTTTGTTATTATTGTATTAAGTAATTTAACAGACATGCCCCATAAATCACCAGTTTTTTTAAGATTAATAGTTTTAAATATTTTAATTATTTCATTCGCATCTACATATGAAAATTTAAATTGGTGATCACAGTGAGGAGTATGACTTTTCAAAGAAATTATTGCATCTGAAGTAGAGGATTTTAAAGAAGATGTGACCTTTTCAGGGATTTTCGAAAAATAACTTACAAATGAATTTGCAACATCTTCATTGGAACTCACTGTAGCATTATTAATTAACAATTGGATAGGTTCACTAACGGGCTTAGATCTGCCAGTCGTACGAGTAATCACGTCCCAAGTGGCTTTAATTTTATTGTCAGAATTTAAAATTTTATTTCTAATATATATAGACTTAGCCTGCTGACAAACTTTTTTAAAAATTTTTGAATAAGCTCTTACCCGAGTATAGAACGTTGGGTCATGATTCCACTGCTTCATACTATATAGTTTATACAAATTGTCTCTACTACGGTATATGCCGACTGTCGCCCAGTCGCTAAATTTCATTTTAGGGTTCTTAATTACAGTGCGCTCTTTGAATACGTTATTGAACGAGTCTAACAGTATATTAAATACTTTATTATAATAAGAGTTGGGACTATCTACTGCCATGTCCACTTGAAGTAATTGTTGCATAACTTTCTCTTTAAAAATGTTAATTTTATAATTAGTGACCGGTCTACATTTTATATTTTGCTTAGTGTTAACAATATTACTAGTTATTGAAATTTTTTGACCCAAGTGGTCTGAACTTAAATTTCCTATTATTAATTTATCGAGTACTTCCCCATGACAGAATACATTATCAATACACGTGGAGGAAGAATTTGTCACTCGAGTTGGTTCGCAGAAGACATTACTTAAGTCATATGATCTGAATAGACTTAAAAGGCGATTACTGTGCTGCGTTACTTGAAGTATATCGACATTAAAATCCCCGCATACAATTATTGATTTACTACTTGTACATACATTTCTAAGGATATCGTCCATCTTATTTTCGAATATATCAAAGTCACCCGAAGGGGGCCGGTACACGCATAATATAATATACTGTTGAGTCTCAACGCAGGACAGTTCTATAGAACGCTCGACAGAGAGTGCCACTATGTCCTGTCGGCCCTTGCAAACTATATCATTTCTAACTAATACAAGAGAGCCACCGCGAGTAGCGTTCACTCTAACAAACGAACTTGACAATGTAAAAAGCTATATAATAGCTATATTTATAGTTAATTATTTATTTATTATTTATCTGTCATGGTTTTTCCAATATATTGAAGTACTAGCTGATCCGTGCCCACTTCGTTGGGCATAATGTTAATAATCCTATTTTAGTACAGTGTTTAAATAATTTAAAATATTTTATTAATATTAAAAATTAAATTATCTATACTATTATTGAAAAAACTACTTTTTGTAACTTAAATATAAAAGTTAGACATATGCTGTCGTTGACTTTTTTGTAGGCATTTTCAAGCTCCACATCTTTTTTCTAGAACTCAAAAATATATCTTTCATAGTTAAGGCAGCGTTCGTAAGAAACGCTTTCATTCGACGGTTTCTTCTCCGATTCACTTTGCAAAACGGACTACCACGTAAACGCCTTTTTATTTTTCGGTTTTTTATATAACCTATGACACTCAGCAATAATGTGGCTTTCTATTGGTGAAAGAATTTTTAAAATCGATTCAGTAGATCCCGAGATTACCCCTTACAATTTAACAAATAAACAAACTTTACTTCTTTATAATATTAGTATAGACTATCACAGTCTTCTGCCTCATTAACTCACCCACTTTTCATATTATTATAAAATAAAAAAACTGTTCGATTTTTTTAATTCTCTTTTGTAACCTTTTCCTGACAATAACGAACACAAAAAAAGAATTATATAATTTTGTGCAGTTGTTCGGAACCTATGCTCGATCATACGCATAAATATAATAAACTATCAACAAATTAATATTAATGTTATATCAATTATAACAATGATAATTAATAAATAATAAGCCATGCAATATAATATTATTTTAGATGAAAGATTATTTCACAATTAATTGTGGACGAGGATTACCTGCATAGAACTAAACTATTGTTCTCGTAATTTGCTCCCGACTGAATGTTGGTCGCGGAGACTAATCTCATTAAGATTTGTGATATATTATATTCTTTTTTCCTTTTATTTTCATATGTAGTTTTTTTTATTTTCAAGCAACACTGTTTTCAATTCGGATGAAATATATTATATCCGCAAATTGCAAGGGACCCGAGTGATTGAGTCAAAAAGTTATTAATTCTTAATTTTAGCCATAACAAAAAAAATCCAATATGAATATAAATATTAATTAAATATCTAAGAGTAACAAAATATATATACGCTAAATGAATAATTGTAAAATGAAAGCGGAATTAAATTGGACATATATAACAGTGACGAGTATAAAAAATTGATGAAAACTACTTTTTTTTCATTAGTGACGTTCCTACTGCGAGGTTAATAGTCAAATCAAATTATTCTTTATTCAAATAGACTTTTGCAAGCTCTTTTGAATCATCTTTTTTGCATTTTTGAAATGAAATGTCAGTCTGTAAGTCTGTGAGTAAACTACCTCTCGCTGGCTCGGAAAGCTGTTCTGCTGAAAAGAACCGGCGAGAAACTCAGCAGTTGCTCTTTACAAAAAAATATTTGGTAACAATATTGTATTACAATATTTATCTATGTATGCTACGAATAAGAGCCACAAACTTTCACACAAACTTTTGCATTTATTACAGTAGGTATCTACTTCGATGACACGAAATCGTAAGCAACTAGAAACATCCTCCCATCGGTACAATATAACTATACATTTAAACTGTTGAAGTGTTTTATGATATCCTTAAGCAAACAATATATGGTATTACTACCGTCTGGTGTATAAAATCGCAATAAATAAATATAAAGTTGGAACTCGCGCTCGCTCCAAACTTCCGACTAAGTTATTTAATAACTTCGTTGACCATTGACTATGTTGCTATGGAAATGACATTTATATTAATACTTAGATAAATATTAGGGTGTCGTAATACGTATCAGTCTGTATGTTTAGTTAATATTAAAATGCTTTTTGCAAATACTTTATACTACTTTACATGCAATTTAGCATTTAAAAAGATAGTTGCTAAATAATGTTGAAAAATATGCTTTTTAACTTAGTAAATAATATTTTTTATTTTATTTTCACTATTTTTACAATTCTTTAAAGCCTAATCAGTATTGGACTACAAAACTAAGAGGTATTAAATACATAGGTTTTAAAAACCTTTATAACTGCTGAAGGTTTTCATTTGTTATAATCAAAGAATATTGTAAGAGAAAAACAAAGTGTGCTCTGTCTACCCTCTAGACATCTTTTAATTTCTGTTCATATTATTTTTCACCAATATAAAATATGAAAATGGATATAAGTAATAAGATTTTTCTAACGCCAAAGAAAATAAAATGGATTTAGCTTTAATCTTTAACAAAATGTCAACCTTGTTCTTGACGACGAGACTTAAATAATAGTGACGTTAAACTAATGAGTGTCTTTCATCTGAATTTTTTATGCTAACGTATGAGTTTAGTTTGATTTCAAAGTTACTTGAACTCAAATGAAGATCAAATGAAAAACATTAAATCTAGTTACGAAATTCTAAATGATGTTATAATGTAGAAAATAAATAAAATTTATATGAATATTGACATCTTTCAAACTACGTTACTAAGTATTTTTGGTCTATATTAAATATATTTAATAAATCATATTTATAAAAATAATAATTTCAAGCACTTTTTTGTATGATAATTAATAATAATACAAAATTAAAGTAGACAAAGTAGGAGTACACAATAGAGTTGTCGAAATGCCCATTCCTTCACTAAATCTGAGATATCTGTAACTAATATCGCAAGTCTCTTGACCGCGTTATCATTGAAACAATTTCAATTATTTCGCTACAGAGTGCCGCCTCTACCGACGCAGTATCAGTGCTCGGGGAGTCCAGGTTTTAATCCGCACCTAAGAAGCCGAATTATGGGAAATCCGATTTAGATACTTACCCACCCCCTTCGCACCCCCATAACACCCCCTCCCCCTCACCGTCTTAACGACAGCCGGCTATTGAAATTGAACTGTAGTTGAAATTGATGAAACTTTACCTATTTAATGTTTATATTGAAATTGTTTTCTGATTTCGTCTTGGAAAAACACATTGTGGTAGTAAAAAATAGATGTTATTCTTATTTAATATCATTTATCCTATTTTTTTTTATTTTCTTGTTATTTGGTTTTTTCGTTTCTCAATTATTATGCATCTAGTATTAACTAGTATTAATATTAGATGCATAATAATTGAGAAACGAAAAAAGTAACAGTAGTAGTTAAAGTACAGCTCCCTGGCAATCTTTAAGTTACTGTTTCATTATAAACGTTTTGTAACCCACCGCTGTCTCAGGAATATGGATTTTTTAGGATATTTTGTGATATAATTTTACATTTAAAATTGTAACATATTAAAAAAATCCTTACAATTTTAACTTATTTCAGACCACAACATGATCGTAATATTAGTTTACTAATATATCTTAGAAGTATGTATGTATAAAGTACTTTCTATAAAAAGATTATTTTGTTAATCAATTTAACATCAAGTAAATTAATACCTTGAGCTTTTCTCTCCCTCACCTCACCCTTTAGTACATTATCATCAATAATTTTCAAATATGAACCGTACTATCGTTTATGTTCAACTATTTGTAATTAATATACTGAAGCGACGTAATTTAGCCACTAATTACTCATTTCATTTAAATTATTAACATGTAAAAGCGTTAAATATACATCGTTATGTAGTTAAATGATATGTTTTTGACATTAAACTTAAATATAAATTTAAATATACTAAAATTTAAATATAACATTTTAATACTAAATATAGCCACTAGAGTACAAACACTCGTGCTCAAAAAATAATTGCCCCTAGCGGGACTCGAACCCGCGACCGAAATCACAGCATATCAAATTAAATTGGAAATTGCCTAATAAAAAGGTATATAAAGAAAATTTAAAGTAAGGTGTATGTAAATACATTGAATATATTCTTTTGATTAAGTATTTAATATGATGCCGAGACAATGTCAGCTCAATTATAAAAATTAGCTGTCTTTGCTGAAATTTCTTAATAAAGTGCTCGTTAACCTCGAGTTGTGCGTTAAATTCACTCGTGCCATGTTTCAGCCCTTAAAATAACGCTCTTAATTAACGTATGTATGTTTACAGACTATATCTCGACAACAGCTTTATTGGGGAGTTGATTAATTTATGTATTACATTACACGAATGTAGCGACAAGTAATCGTTAGCTTGGATTAATAGACTGAGTACGTTTTCATTTACTCTGTAGAATTGCGATTATTTTCGCTTGTAAAACCTTTAAAAAGGGTTTTTAGTCATAGTCTAAGATATTTAGTTACTCTTATACACGTTATACTATGTCTAGGTCCGACTTTTTATCGAAGATGTAAAAATTAATAAAACAATTAATAAAACCTTACCTAGGATAAAAAGAACGACTAGTTTTAATCTCGTGCAAGTTTCTACGCCGCAATAGATTTTATCTTTTATTATTTATCTTAATAAATTAGAATTTCAAATACCTAACCCCAGAATGCCCCCAACGGGACTAGAACCTGCGACCGCTGGCACAGAAAGTATACACTACACAACTGAGACAAACGTATGTACGAAACATATGGATAGCCTCACCTATAGTATTAGGTTGTGAAAACTTTTTCATTACGTTTCAATAAAATTTTTAGGGAGCTAGTAATATTTTATTGACGGACGAACTAGATGCAAACGATATATTTTTATATGTAAATATATATCGTTCCTTATAAGACGATTAATTAGAATATAACGTGATATATTCAAATCAATCGTTTTATACGGAAGTACATACGCCAGTACAATTTAAATTTTAGCAAGTTATTACATAAGTTCTGAGTCCTCCGAGTATAATGATACTACAACAAAGCTGTCGCCAAATACCCTGGGCGCCGGGTACCCAGTTCATTGGTATTTGTCGAATATAAGGAATATAATATAATGTAACTGATAAATACACAAATATGATTTACTGATAATGAATGTGATCTGATTTATCATACGAGGGTTTGATCCCTCGCTAGTGGCCTCCAACCTCCCCTATAGCCACCCCGAGCCTCGCTAAACTTGTAACTAGTCTGATTTAACTGATTTACGAATGACTGAACTCACGCTTCTGAATACTGAATCTATTACTATGAATTATACCGAATCTCTGAATCTCTCTTGCCACATGTCTATACTGAATCTCTGTATCTAATTTATGAGCAACAAACGGCTCCCGCGCAACACCACTGAATTATACTGAATCTTTGAATATTGGTAAATTGAACATTTAACACATTGGTAAACTGAATTCACTTACTTGGCAAACACGGTGTTGCGCCTAATCTGCCTCGCACGTTTACACAACACTTTACTCAGGAGCTCGCACCCGACCTGCCACGGTCGCGCTCCGCACACGACTGACTCAAATCGCAATCTATTCTATTTGACAGTCTTCGTTCTACCCTCAAGTTTATAAGAAATAATATTTAAATATTTTATCACTATTTCGCGACTACCCTACGGTATTCGCGACACTCCCCGCCGAAAAAAAGCTCTGATTCAACTATAAGAATTTCATCTACCACTGATTGCAGATTGCAACGTTACGACAATCATCTGATTTGAAACAACAAAATAACTTATAACGCATGAAATAACATTTGATAAATTGAGAATTCTAATTTTAATTCAGCTTGACACTCTACTAGGTCTTTTGAAATTACTGGTCACTGAATCTTTAATTTACTGGTTACATTTTACTAAATGGTAATTGGTTCATTTTATGGGACTGTTTCATATAACATAATCAGCACTTTAATTTTGTCAACTTCGATCTTTCTGCTTTGAACGCTTTGAATCTGAATTATTTCACCGACCCGCGGTATACGCCATACGCATGTCACTATTGATTGTTATCAAACATTTACACAAACTACCAAGTTCTGAATCTGACCAAGTTTCTCATTATCAATTAAGCACATTTAGTATTTGAAGCTGGCTTTAGGGATAATTATGACCTGATATCTCGGTCGTAATTATCCCCAAAATTCGTAAGAAATGTATTTGCGTAAAGACATACCCTAGATTTGCCCCTACTAGTTTCAGGGGTTTTGTATTAATGATCGCTTCAATTTACTTTATAACTGTACAACTTCTTTAATAACTAAATGAAAACTCTTCTGATTATACATCTCTAACAACTTTCATATGCTCTGATTGTCAGACAAGTAAATAAACACTCCATTTCATTTTTCCTAACTGATATGAATTACATAAATCTGCTAAAATAATTCGTTCCCGTAGATGTCACATTATCATGAATATATTTAAATCTCAACATCCTTATATAGGCAAAGTGATCTTAAAGAACAGTTATAATACCTAAATAAGAAGTCTTACTTCTTTAGGAAAAATCAAAATATGTAGCTTGAATTTTCAAAATTATTTCTAAATTTCTGTCACCATTACTAATCAGGAAACAATCTGTTTCGGTTACAGTTCGATAGATTCGTTCAGTGTGTTCGATACTTTATTATCATTCGCGAGACCCTCCCCAACAGCGAGTGTCTCAACTTAATATGCACAATTATCAGGCATCGAAAAACCAATTATTAAAATTACTTATTAAAAAATCAGGACTTTTGAGCCACATATCTTTATGATTTATTCAATCAGATTTTGTACCTTTATCTGATTATACTAATTTAGTATAATTTCTAATAGTTAGAATTTTATTTTGTTAAATTTCATTAAATTTCCAATCCTTCTTTATTCTGTCACTATAGACCAATTTCAACTCTTCCTTTTCTCTTCAAGGTTCTTGAACGTATAGTTCACAGTCAACTTTCTGTACATCTTTCCAGGTATAATTTGCTCAAACCTTTCCAAACCGGATTTCGATCCGGACATAGCACGACCACCGCTCTTATTAAAATCTGTGATGACATAAGAAATGGAATTGATAATCATCAGGTTAGCATCGTTACTTTATTAGACTTCTCAAATGTTTTTAATACTGTCGACTTTGACATTCTCATTCTTATATTACATGACATTCAGTCAATGAATATTTCGTTAGATGCTATTGCCTGGTTTCGTTCCTATCTCTATGGTCGCAATGTACACACACGTACACGCAAACCAATGTACACGTATTGAGGACAAGTACACAACGATCTGTGACCTTACAGCGGGTGTCCCTCGAGGTGGTGTCTCTATAACTGAGCTTCTTTCTTTACCCTTTCACCTTTATGCTGATGACTTGCGGATTTACGTAACTACTTCTACAGATGATCTTCATAATGCCATAGTCAAACTCAATTCAAATCTTAACACTATAAATTCGTGGAGTAAATCGTTTGGGTAATCTGTTAATGCAAGCAAATCACAGGTAGATCCCTTTTGGCTCTCGTCAACAAATCTCCAAGGTTAGCTTGTTGTCTCTTCCTCCTATTATATACGATGGAACTCGACTTCAATTCTGAAGCTCAGTCAGAAATTTAGGCCTTATCATGGATAGTACCTTATCTTGGGTACCCCAAATTTCTGATGTAAGCAGGAAGTTCTTCGCCGTGCTTGGTCGTTTAAGGAGATGGAAAAAATGTCTACCAATTAAAACCAAATTATCCCTAGCTCAATCCCTTCTCCTTCCCCTTCTAGATTATACAGATGTATTCTATACTGATCTGTCACAGATACAACTCAATAAACTGGAACGCTTACAAAACATGGCAATCAGGTACGTCTATGGTTTGAGGAAATACGACCACATATCCCAATATAGAATGCAACTCAAATGGCTCACCATTAGACAACGTCGTGCATCTGAATATTTTTACACTTCTATATACTATCCCTTTTCAGCCTCACACTCCTTCTTACCTGAAAACTAGGTTCAAATTTCTTGCTACTGTTCATTCCTTAAACCTTCGTTCAGAATCCAACAATAAATTCAATTCAATTCAATTCTGTTGTTGATGGCTTTAAAGCGTGCCAGTTGAGCACAGATTATTTCGCCAATGTCACGTAGAATGGAGAAGACACAAAGGCAACAATAAATTAGTCCTACCTGTCAGCCGCACTGAAACCTATGGTGACTCCTATACTGTCAAAGCCGCTATTTTATGGAATGCCCTACCACATGAAATTCGTCAATCGGAATCAGTACAAGTCTTCAAACGTCGTCTTAAAACCTATGAAACGGATTTATAAATAAAAAAATAAATAAACCTTCGCATCTCAATATGCAGTAGGAGCCGACTAGAATGATACCAAGCTAAAACTATCTGAATCTCAATTCAAAAGCCTGCTCGTTAATACTTGGCTTTAATTTTTTATTTATCAACTGTAATAACCCACTTTCAATAAGTGGTTATAAAATACTATTTGAATAAAGTATATTTAGATTTGATTCGCATATATAAATCGCTTAACTCTAATACGCTTTTAAATCAAAAAAATACATCACGACTTATATCAGGTGAAATTTTGCACCGCATTGTAAAAATAAATAAATCTATTTTTCTACTGCTTACTAGCAGGTTCCAACGATATGAACATTTCCAGTAATAATCTACAACATTTCTCTTGAGCCTGGTCGCACAGACCTCTAAATTTAACAAGACAAGTCTGAAGTATCAGAATGCTTTGATTTCATCAGAAACGCTGATCTACTGGTATGAAAAAACACGATTATGCAGACCGACTTTATTGCAATGCTTACATTTTCGATTAGAATAGCAGCTGTTAGATATATGTCAGTCACCAAAGCAATTACCTAAACATGATTATAATATATATAATATATATTCTGCATAGTTTTAAAAACAGTACATTCATCTTAAAAAATATTCTGCTTACATAACTCGCATCTCTTAATGAACTTCCTTTTAGGTGGCTCATCGGTTTGATTTACTGAATCACGTCACTTATAGTGAATACTTTGAATTTATCGTAAACTGTCCTACCACCCTCTGGTTTTTTCGGTATTCCTGGTCACTAAAGTTTTTTTTTTCTTTATTTATTTTACATGGGAGTTTGAGTCATAATATTGACTATGTCACCTCCGTATAGCATTTAACTTAATACTTTAAATACAATTTTAATCTTGCAACAACTTGGCTAGCATAATAGCATTGCTTGATAGTGGCGCGGCTAATATACTGTTACACATACCTACATTATATGATTTTAATGAAAGGGGCCTAAAATGTTAATTTCGCACACATTCCATTATTATGTGATATATATCATCGATACAATTACATTGTGCGCATTTTTCTGTATTAGACAAACCCATCAAAAACTTAAACTTATTCGAAAGAATGTGTCCGGAACGAAGTCTCAGTAAAGATACAATCTGTCTTCTTTTCATTTTAGATCTATCAAACCAAGGATATCGGGGAAGCTCGCTTATCATTGTTTTATACCATATACCTGATCTCTCGTCAAAATATTCTTGCCAATTACATCTGCACATTTCTTTTAATTGAAATAGGATTTCATTATGTAGAGGAACACAATCGTAAGGAATCCATTCACTGTCATTAAAAGATGTAATGAACCGAATGTAAACTGGTCTAAATTTAAACTTTATTTTTACTGTTACTAGTTTCTATGTAAGAAGCTTCTCTTGCGAATATTATAAATTTTCTCTAAATAGTTCCTTATAATATCAACAGATTCAATTTCGTCATTCATTTTTAACCGCAACTAAAAAAATATCTTGTGTAAACTCTATAAACATTAATCGAAGATGGTCTTTATTAACACAATTTCTTGGCCCACAGAACTGATAATGCTCAGATGTCTTTCAATTTCATTTAATACTTATTCACGCTTTATCTGATTTACTTGCCATTTAATTCTGTATAGTAATGAGAATCAATAATAACGCTTGGTTTTCCGCAGCGTTCTTTAAGTATCTGGTTAAGACAGGCTATTTGATAGTATTTATAAATTGCATATAATCCTTCAATTGCCTGCTTAGCGTCACCTTCTAGAGCCGATTGTAAATAATAACTTATCAATATCACTAATATTCTTAATATCACCGTTAAATGAAAATTAATTCGAAACATATGCCACTGTATGCAATGTACTTAACGTTACCATCGAATTTCGCTATTCATAATACATTCATATTCAATTACTAACTATATCTCAATTGTCGTTAGAATGGTGCTTTACTTATTATTTAAACAAACATTCATTTCTATCAAAACTTAATCCTGAATTTGTATGGCAGTATAATGTATATTCACTAATCTCTTTGAAGTTAGGTTCGATAACTGATTTACAATAATTATGAATTTCTATAACAAATCTACAACTGATTCCTTTAATTTAGACTCAATAAACTCCAATTTATTAAAATTAAATATGACTATCCATTTCTCTTGTACACGCAAACCAAGTTGAATTTAAAAAGAATATTTATGAATAAGTCCAAGTCAGGTTTGCCGTTTGGATGACATCTTTCATTAAAAAACAGTATTTTAAATTTTAAAATCTGTATCCATAATAATACTACATACTATATTGTAACAATGTACTAGTACTGTATTGTAACAATTAAAATTAAGTATTATTGTAGTCTTCAACAATAATACTTAATTTTAATTCTATATTAAAACTGTAATAATACCGAACACTAAATATTATTATTTGTTAAACCTACTGAATTTTACTTTGTTCACTAAATCAAAGAATTATAAAATTAATTTTATATATATTATAAATAGTGTAAACTTTAAGAACCACTGACACTCCACTTACTGCACGCACTGTTCAATTTGATTTATATCCATATATAAAATTCGTGAATATCAGAAATTGAAATAAAAATATCAGTAAAATAAGTAGCCATTGCTATTAATCAGAATATAATTACAACCACTTAAATATTATTTAATACACTAATCTCTTTTTTAACATCGAGACGAGATTATATATAATATTCCTAAAACATTTATATATTTCTTTCGAATCATAGCTGCCTTTTAAAATTACCTATTTATTACTTCACATTTTTTGAATTAAAAGTTACACTAACGATTACTGAATATGCCTTGTAAATATGAATACCTCATTCTTACTGTCTTGTTTCAATACAAATATTGTTAACGCCTTGTCCGTAACAATAAAATCACTCACTATCTAACATATTTTCTAACACTTCACTTTACTTTCTCAACCTTTTAGGTAGAACTTGCCATTAATTTATAATTATTTATAATAATAATTAATTTATGTACTAATACACTTCCTTATTTAATATCACTGTTGAGTCAAAATAATGTCTATATTATTTTCAGAAAATAATTATTTCATTTTTAACGAGTCTCCTCGTTCATCAATTGACATTCCAAATGGATAATATGATACAGTTCCATGGCTTATTAAAAATTATACGAAAATTTTATTCGGTAATACAAAACAACAGTATCTAACAAAAAATCTATTTACTCGATATGATGCGGGTATACTGACTTACTTATAAATCTCACTCATTTTTTAATTATAAACCAATATACAAGGTTTTTAAGAATCAAAATTAGAATATAACATTAATAAAGAGATCCCAGCACCTCCACCATGTCGCCAAATACCCTGGGCGCCGGGTACCCAGTTCATTGGTATTTGTCGAATATAAGGAATATAATATAATGTAACTGATAAATACACAAATATGATTTACTGATAATGAATGTGATCTGATTTATCATACGAGGGTTTGATCCCTCGCTAGTGGCCTCCAACCTCCCCTATAGCCACCCCGAGCCTCGCTAAACTTGTAACTAGTCTGATTTAACTGATTTACGAATGACTGAACTCACGCTTCTGAATACTGAATCTATTACTATGAATTATACCGAATCTCTGAATCTCTCTTGCCACATGTCTATACTGAATCTCTGTATCTAATTTATGAGCAACAAACGGCTCCCGCGCAACACCACTGAATTATACTGAATCTTTGAATATTGGTAAATTGAACATTTAACACATTGGTAAACTGAATTCACTTACTTGGCAAACACGGTGTTGCGCCTAATCTGCCTCGCACGTTTACACAACACTTTACTCAGGAGCTCGCACCCGACCTGCCACGGTCGCGCTCCGCACACGACTGACTCAAATCGCAATCTATTCTATTTGACAGTCTTCGTTCTACCCTCAAGTTTATAAGAAATAATATTTAAATATTTTATCACTATTTCGCGACTACCCTAAGGTATTCGCGACAAAAGCAACAGCAAGCACTACCCTAACTAGCGAAATGTTAGCGCTAACACAGTAATCCTTTAGTAAAAGTACTTATTCCTACTAAAGGTCTACCACAGCGGTAACTTCACCTTAGTGTGACTTTAACAGACTTTAATATCGGGTAATGTAGGTTAATGAGATAAGTGGCAACATTTACGTTATACCTTACCTATAATTTACAAACGGCTGGTTTTTGAACTGTCTAAATACATAGGGATATGGTTTTAGAGAAATACAAGAAATTAATGAGTAAGTCTTTACAAATTTTCAGATAACGAAGGCCTGAAAACAATATTTATTTATAATAACATTAACTTTATCAAAATATTATCAAGATACATTGATTGTTGCGATATTTATTTTAACCTTAGTCCGTTACATTCATAAAAACTTTTTTTTAACGTCAGGAAAGTCATTTACGCATACCACCTGTAAGTAACAGGTAGAGTGATTATGTGGTTCACGCTGGCTAGAAAATCCAGCACTAATCACTATAATTAATTATTTTTGTAAAACACAACTAAAACCGTCTTAATGGGACGGCACACTGCCTAAGGGTTGCTCGACAGTCTACGCTGCTACCAGAAAAGTCAACAACCAACTCACATGGTACAACGCCCACCGAAATGGTCATTATGCATTTCTTGGCTTCACGACTGGCCAGATAGCCGGACGTTAATGAAGCACGACAAGATGAACGCACGTTGTGAGAACATTTATAAAATTTATCCTTAGCTAAATATTAAAGTAAATATTAAATAAGCTAAATAATAAAGTAAATTTTAAAGTGCAAACTTTGTCAGAGTAATAGTATAAAATATCAAACTAAAAAACAATATACACGTTTCATCTATTCCGCGACTCCTCCAACGCCCCCCGGCGGAGTCTCCCGGCTTGTGAAATATCAAATTTGCGCGCCGTCACATCAGCCGTCGTCTAATGAATATTTTATCACGTCAGGGACGAAATCAAATCCGTATTGAAAATATTTATCGTTATTAACCCGCGATGGAACTCCGAGCTATTTGCATACAAATGTATGTGAAAGTGTTAGCGACAACATGCGTAGGTGATTTTCACTCCTTAAAAAGTAATGTTTAGGGTTCAAATGGTGCGGATAAATCCTTATTATTATATCATCTACACTATCTTGCCTTCGTATGTTTGTCTGTCTGTAAGTCAAATTTAAGACGAAAGAAAGAGAAGATCAAAACCTCATCCTTTTTGAAGTCGGTTAAAAGTAAGCCAATATTTAATACAAAGTAAAGTGTGAAATGTTCAAAACGCAAGTCTCTAGTCCAATTATGAAAATCTAAGAACTTAATTTAACCACACGAAAGTTTAACTAATAAAATACCATCAAGGGAGTGAACATAGCCTCAGAACTTACACTAACGAAGCGTATGGGCTTGTTGAAATCTGAATAATTACCGATTATTATTGCCGCGAGGGGAGTTCGTAGCTGCGAGCTGTAATTCGCTTACTACCCCATCATCACTATTGAAAGTATGTATTTTATAAAAATCATATCGGAGTACATTGTTCTGTTATATTCTAATTATATCAACTTTGTTAAGTTATTTTCTAGTTTCGAACATCCAATGAAAAAGCGGTAACTCGCGTCTCTGACAGTTGTCTTATAGCTTATTTTTTGAGAATCAAGCAGTAGGAATGCATATATTACTTACACGTCAAATATTTTTTTCTTCGAGTAGACAATTAACATAATAGAGTTATCATTTAACCAAGGTCTTAAGACGCGGCTTCATGAACATTTGTTTAACAAAACAAAGCCAGGTTTGTCACACAGCGATCACAGAGAAAATATTCATATTTTGCGACAAGACCTAATTTGAAAGTCAATTACGACTATTGAAAACACTTACCTAAATTGAAATCACACCTTTTGTTAACGGAACGGTTAATAATTCATAAGTATCAAAAAATTAGTGTAAAAATGAAACATCGTTATCAGTGGACGGCAGGCTCGCTCGCTCGCAATTAAAGCGAGCAAACATGGACTTAGCTCTTCTATTTTAATTGGCTTTTATAAGCAAAAACGAATGATTAATGAGGACCGCAACAAAAAATAATTGCTTTCCGAGTTTAAATTCTGGCGAGGACCTGTTCCGACTTGAAAATATTTTGACATTTGAGGTTGAACTTAAAATTTAACAAATTTAATATTCTATTCATGATTAGGGGCAGGATTAATAAAGTTATTGTCGCGTCCGCTATTTCTTTCTTTCTTTGTCGAGGGTGAAGGCTTACTTTGGTGGTTTTATATTTTACTTTTTAAATTACTTATCTAATACTTGTTACAAAAGGGATGGGCTTGATATATTAATAAATAATCGTTGTTGACTTTTAAACATTGCAATCTCAGAACCACACTAAATTTAACTTAGGACAGCTAAAAACCGGTTCTTGACTAATTTCTATATAGTCAAAGACATATTTCCATATAATTATAACTTGTAACTTTTGTACTTAAAATATTTTTGAAATAAACAAATACATGAGCTACAATATTATTTATCTAATTTTAAACATGTTTTTTTTTAATTCTTGGGATGCAATCGAGCAAACCAAAGATAACTCACTCGTATTTTTATACTTTTTCAAAATTTAAAATTATTGTTTGTAGTGATCCTACTTGTGGCGCCAGCGGTCGCGGGTTCGAGTCCCGCTGGGGGCATTCATTTGTTGAGCACGAATGTTTGTACTCCAGTCATGGGTGTTTATATTTATAATATGTATGTATTAAAACTTATATATGTGTAGTATATCAACCATCTAGCATAACACAAGGCTCGTACCTTACCGTGGAACTAGATAGTGCTGTGTGTAAATGTCTCAACATATTTATTTATTTATTTATTTATTTATTGTACTTCTGTAAAACGCGGCATTTATGTTTCAAAATGAACCTGTACGATTAATGGTCTGGGAATACGTTACCTTCGAAACAGTTGTACAAAAATTATATCCTCTCGTAGTTGTTGCAGAGTAGTGCGTGCATCAAAAATTTTTTTTCCAATACATATATTTATTTTTTCAATCGTCATATCTCATAGTCTTACTTTTTATAAATATAATATAAATATTAAAGATAGGTACATAAATACATAAATAAATGAAACAAGTTTTCTTATATTGAAGTAGCTAAAATTTCTTAAACAGTATTTAATACATTATGACCCTGTATAAGAAAGCCTGCCTCGGTTCTTTCAGTTTACATAACAAAATTGTAGTTTCTGTTTTCTCGTTGACTTACTTTATTTTATTTCTATATAAAGTTGAGGACTCAATATATAATTAGTGCTTTATAAATACAATATCTAATATAATACATACATATAGTAATTTAGAAATTTTTATCGAAGAACTTTAATCGTTATTTTATGACGTTAGCTTGTTAGATTTTTCTAAAGCAAATCTCGAGCCCGTAACAGCTTTATTAGTAAAATGGACACATTCGACGTAATTCCGTTCAATAGGAAACAAAGTAAAAGCTCTATTATCCTTATTCATTAATTGAACGGTTACTTTGTTTATTAAAAAATAATTAACTCCGATATAAAAATGTTTTCTTAACAATAAAACAATTTATTTTCCTTTTAATGGAGACCAAAGAAGGGTCAGATAGCAATTACTTTATATAAAAACATAGAAAATAGAAGAAAATACGAGATAATGAACTAACCGCAAAGTTAATTTACTCTAAATCCTCTTTTTTTAGACCGAGTTTTTAATATCCAGGTGACTTTGGATAACGTAAAGTAATTAATTAGTTAGTAAGAATTAAAAAAACTGACTATTATAATAATAATAAATGCAAAAATTTGTGTTACCTCTCGTTCGTTCGTCAAAAGGGCTGGACCTTTTAATCTACTGCAGCACGTAGACTGTAAGGTACCCAAAAAGTGAGTTATTGAAGTCGCTAATAATATTATAAAATAGATAATTTATTATTAAGGAAAATTTACATAAAAATAATAATGGCTCAATATATTGCTATATTGTTTAAAATATAGGCTAATCCTAATTTCCACTAGTTCTAATATAAGTTTCCGATAATAGCTTATATCATAGATCATGTTTTACATTGTAGTTTATAAAAAAAATAAAGAAATAAAGAGTTTTTTCAATAAAATAATACAAAAAATACAAATTTAAAAGGAAACATGTACTATTATCAATAGAAGAAAAACCTTAGATACCAATTATTATTTTTCCATCCAAATCTTCCAACGTCATTATTCATTGCAATGCTTAGTTGCAATCAGCTTTGTTTATCCCTGCACTTCATTACGGCACAAAAAGCTCGAGTTGGCTCGTTTCTGACCGACACAAAGGTACTTTAATGAGCGAACTTCCTCTACGCCCGCGCGAGACGCTCACAACTGCGATCACTTTATATCATAACATACTCGTATTATTGTTTTGAAATCATACTCGTACTTCTAATGTTAAGCGACGAAATATATTTTCAATAGTTATTTTGTTCTTTTGTCTTTCTTTTCTGCGTAGAATACTATTATTACTATAATATTTTAAAATCCTATATCTATCTATAATATATGAGTACTAAGGCTTTCCGCTACCTAAGTCAGTCTTCATTTTCATTTAAATTCGTTACAGATCTACCTCATGGTCCTCACTCACTCAATAAATATAAATTTAGGTCATCAACATAGATAGATTTCATTAATTAACAATGATCGTCCTCGGTCAGATCCTCTAAGACCCACTTTAAAATAAATTGTGTCTATAAATACTTCTAAAACCAAATATTCGATGTTAGTAGCGATGATAATAAAGACTATTTTAATTAATTTTTTCAGAAAGTATTAATGATTCGACTCAATTAAAATTCATTGTATCATGTATAGAACATAATACTGAAGTGCATGTAGGATATTATATTAATTAAGACTAATGCAGAGTCTGTCACTATGAATAAATCGCTTCATTTTCTTTTATTACATAAATATAGTATTAATATTAATTTAAAATAAATATTTTTATGTAAAGTCTTTATTTTTTCCATTGAAAGAACTTTTTATGTAAATTCTCCGAGCTACGACTGTCCTCAGCTACGGCGTAGCAAATCATGATTATCCTTTCAAGTTATTGCTTAAAGGAAACAAAACACTTGATCTCTGTAGCAGAAAACAGGTATACTAACAAGCCTACCGGGCTCTCTTTTATCACTATAGTAAATGTTATGCTTAGTATCCAGTAACAGCACGAGATAATGCTATGTAACTTGAGTAATCATATTAGACGTACTTTTGAATGAATTACCTCCTTTATCTGTATGATTTCAATTGAAAAGAGTTACGAGTAAGATATAATGACATGAAATTACAGAGAATTATAACTACGTTGTTTGAAGCTTTAAGCTCAAATTTCTTAAAAGCATATAATAATCTAAACAGAGAGCTTTAACAAAGAATCTCATAATTATACCGTGTGAATTACAAAAATATGATTTGAATGTGCAACGAGCGTTTTCTTTCCTCTTGCGGACATATTCACTGGTATTTCTGCCTTAGCCCGAGCTAAGCATAATTAAAACGACGCTTTGTGTTGCACTCAGGGCACCTCTGTGTTCTACAGAAGTAGACGCCACGCTTCAAAATCCTGTAATTACAAGTAGGCATTAGTTACCTCTCAGTGAGTTGCTATCACTCGCCTTCATTATAACCCGCATGAGATTCCAACGTGAAGCAGCACGATGCGTATGAATAGTTTCCTTTTCTTAATTGACAAGTGTTTGATTGATTTGGTTTTGTTTTGTAGTAATATAAAAGTTGTTTAATTAGAAAAATAAATCGTTGGAAGGCGAAAGAAAGTAAAATGACTAAGGAAAACATGTTGAAAGTGTTAAAATAATATGCACATTGCAAAGGTAACGTAATTTCGTACAAGTTAGACTTTTTTGGCATTTCATTAAAAAAAAGTTTACTTACCACATTTAAGTATAATACCAAGAAAGAATTTTAGCAAATACTTGTATGAACGTTAAAGTATAATGTTTTCCGTAATTTAAAAATGTAGTAATTTCTAAAAAATAAAGCTCCGCTACTCCGCAAGTTAAACTCTAACACCAGTTTGAAAAGTAAATGCCGCAGACTTGAGAAAGTAACGAAACAGTTCCACGAAAATTTTAATTGACTAAATATTATATTACTATACTAGGATTTTAACCCAGCTTCTCCTAAAGTTACAGTATTTAGATCTAGCAGTTCGGTCTCTAAGACAATAATAAAACTATATTGTTGTAACAAGCAACTTTTTATATATTATATAATAATAGCAATATGCCTTAGCTTTCTTTGACTCCAAAAAATACTCAATCCTTAAAAACTTTTATACTCGTTTATCCGTTTAGAAATATTCCAAAAAATTCTTTGTAGTGCTTATCCATGTCAAAGGGAAAAAATAAAGCAGTAACTCAGTGGTAATGCGCTCACTTGGAAAACTAAGCGAAGCGTAGTCCAACCAGTTATCGCAACTCTGAGAATCATTTTCACAATGATTGCCACTCGTTTTTCGGTATCTGATGCAGGCTGATCTACAGTTCCAAAACTTCGAGTGACCATCGTGGGGGCCTGTGGTCTCAAATGGGCGACACGTATGACCCTACTTTCTGCGCCAGGGGTTGCGAGTTCGAATCCCGCTGGATTCATTTGTTGAGTAGGTACTCCAATCATAGGTTATATTTATAATATGTATGTATTTAATGTTATTATGTAAAGTGTATCAACTATCTGTTATCCGTCACACAAGCCTTGTAGCTTACTGCGGAACGGATGGTGATGTGTGTAATAATGTCCCAACATATTTATTTATTTTATTACATCCACCACATTTTGAGACTTTTTGTCAGCAGTGTCTCAGTAAAAAACTTAATTATTTATTATTATAATATTTTGATTCTTCTAAGCGTAGCGATGTGATGAATGATTAATATTATAGTACGAATATATAGAATTATGGCTTCATTTTAAATTTAATGTAAATGCCAATCCTTTACTTTTAATTACTTTATGCTAAAAGCTAAATAATTAATAATCATTAGTAAAGCCTTCTGGTGGCGAGACCAAGAATAAATATTAAAATCTAAACATAAGTTCTACTCACCTTGAAAATCAAACAGATATTATAGAATTTAAATGTTGTTAAAATGTAAATGTAATTTAAATTTAATGGTACAGAATAAACACATTATTTACAAAACAAAATAAAACTTGTTATTCCACAATTTGTATTTTGTAAAGCAAAAGTACACAACGATGAATAAAATTGTAAATAAGAAACGCTTTAAAAAATTAGTAAACTCAAACGACCTTTAAAGTTTCGTCGAAAACATCTTAAAACGAAATTTCCAAAACTTGAGTCTACTGGGAACAACGAAGCCCGAGTGACCCAAGTTTTTGCCGGTCGGCGCTGAGGCGATTTTAAACGACCGCTTATTACGCAAGTTACAAGATACAGCGAGCGTTTGTTAATACGTACAATTAATATTTCATTCAAATCTGCTTTAACAGCCAACTAAATAGATACGTATTTATTTTTACTAGCCTTACCCACGGCTCCGCTTGCATTCTAAAGACTTAAAATTTCTCCCGTTTTTGCAACATTTTTCATTGATGCTCCGCTCCTGTTGGTCGTAGCGTTGGTGATGTAATATAGCCTATAGCCTTCGTTGATAAACGGACTGTTCGACATAAAAAGAATGTTTCAATTCGGACTAGTAGTTCCTGAGATTCGCGTTCAACCAAACCAACAAACAAACAGACAGACAGGCAAACAAACTCTCAGCTTTATTATTATAAGTATAGATTATTTAATTGAATTATAGAGTAAAATTTAGTAAGATAACTATAATAATATCTATTTTAACAGGAGGTTGGAATTGGTTCAAGCATAGTTTGTGAGAGATTTAATATAATTACTAGTATAGTATTATGTGCTCTGCGATAATAATGTATAGAAGAGTCAAAAATATACATTTTAATTTACTATTAAAGTATAACTTGCACCGCGGCTAAGTCCTGTCGGAGCGCGAGCGGGCAGGTAAGGAAGTTGGGCGTTGTTTGACACTTTGTTGAGTTCGGCGCGCGGCGGCGAGGACCGGTTACATTGCATTGATGATATACAGCCGGCTCTCAGCTCGTATTAACTGAGTTTCATTTTGAAAGTGTGTATTATATGCATAAGCAGTCGTTTTAGAAATAAGTTTAAAGTACTTGACGACACGTTTGGCGCAGTTCGTAGTGACCCTACTTTCTTGCACCAGCGGTCGCGGGTTCGAGTCCCGCTGGGGGCATTCATTAGTTGAGCACGAATGTTTGTTCTCCAGTCATGGGTGTTTATATTTATATTATGTATTTATATTAAAAAAATGTATATATATGTGTAGTATATCAACTATCTAGTATCCGTAACACAAGCCTCGTAGCTTACCACGGAACTAGAATGCGCTGTTGTAATAATGTCCCAACATACACAACATATAATATTAACTTTTTTCCTTAAACCAGAAAGCACTAAAGATATCGAAAAAAATACAACTTAGTCATTTCATATATGAAAAAAAATGTTTATATAGTAAATATGAAACAACACGTTCCAATATTTTCCTTATTGTAACTATGCGAGCTCGGCTTTATAATAGAGTAAGGAATAAGGAATATTGCGCGTCACAGTCGCACTTGATGTCTGTCACTGTGATGAGACACTTAACTGACATCTACCCTCCGATACAAACAAAAATCACTACACTTGGTGCCACTTGTACCTAGTAATATCGTAATAAGCAGAGTTAAGAGAAAATTTTGTAAGACAATTTTCTGAGTTTCTATAACGACGCTAAATTAATATAGTTAGGTGTCTTTAAAACATTTTTAATTCCTTTGTTCTGTGTATACATTATTCTGAACTCATTTTACATTAGATACATTTATTATATTTCACCATAAAGTTTCTATTAAACTTGCTATGCGATGGTGAAATAACTGATAAAATAAAGCGTTAAATTACTTATGTTCGCGTTCCCATGAGGAGCTACTTCAAGGCATTTAAATTATAATAATTTATTCTGGAAAAGATAAATACATTTTTGAATGTAAGTAAAGTGGAATACGTAACCCATATTTCATTTAACATGTGCCTCATTTATTATGCAAGTGCTTACTTCATTCAGAATGCAGTAAAAATATAAAAAATCGTAAAAGTGAATATTTATATAGAGAGGAAATTCGAAAAGACTTATTTAACTCTTAACGGAACTTAATTTTGAATAAATATTATTATATCTAACACCAATCCGCAGACTGCCTTTTCACTAAGCAAGGAAATACTCTATTTTTCTTGCTTTTCGATCTTAAAATTTAATTAGAAAACGTTGTTATATTTATTGTATAATGGGCCATGATTACAAATTATAATAACTCGTTAGGCCATTTCTTTGGTATCTTCAGCGAACTCTGAAGTTGGAGTTTCTTTAAAGAAACCGAAATGAAGTGATCATTCCCAGAGCCAAAGTTATTGACGTTGCTCACAGAAGTAGTAAGCTAATGCAATGGGCTGGTTATATTTATGGCAGAACCGACCACTGATGAAGTTGCGTTCAATGGATTCAATTGCTCGTTAAAATATAAAACGTTAGGTGTAACAACGATGTAAACTGTTAACAAAACTATGGAATAGGTACGTGGGACGTTTGACATGCTGAGAGGAGGGCCCATGTCCAGATGTGGACGAAGGCGATCTATGACGATTATCACTACATAGTATAAACTTTCTCTGTCCCTATATCCCTTTGTACGCTTAAATCTTTAAAACTACGCAACGGATTTTGATGTGTTTTTTTAATAGATAGAGTGTGAATAACTAGCTGATCCCGCGGCTTTGCCTGTGCTAAATCTAGGAAAAAGCCCAAGCGAAGCGAGGGCGAGTCGCTAGTAATGATTAAAATGCATTATGTTATCTAAAAATATCGCATATTTATAGAAAAAAAAATTAAGTATAGCAAGCATTCATAGTTTATGATGTAGAGTTTTTGCAAATTGGATCCAGAAAAACGAAAACTTAGCGCGCAGTGCGGCGCCCCTGATACACGTTTAAAAGCAACCAGGTGCGGCCGCGGACTTACTTATAACCGTTTATAATATTATATTTAATACAACAATGTATACAGTCTATGATGGTTTCTTTCCAGTAATTTTTTTTCCAAAGTTTCGTACTTTCCAGCGAACAGGATTTTTATTAAAGACAAAATAATTTGTATTAAAATAACATGATTTATAGTCGTTATGACATAAAATAATAATAACATATATATTATTCGCATAGTTTTTTTATATTTCTATTGACATCATGCCTAAGTCCGTAACTTACAAGAGACTATGACTGACACTGACAACTCATACGTAAATCATTTCTACTCACAAAAGTAGAGCGGGTCAATAAATAGCGTTTCTAATTTATTTTATTATTTTTCTGAAAGCTAATTACGCTATTAAAAAGTTAATTAATTTGTAATAATAATACTTTCTTTGGTTTACGCGAATATTTGACATTATAAATGAAACTAGCTTTTCGGATTTTGTCGCGGATTTATTATGATTTTTGGTTCCCGACGTTTCGAATGCTTTACAGCAATCATGGTCACGGGAGATACTGAGATTCACATGGTGACGGAAGTCTCTCTCGTCAGACTAAAACTAAGATATAAAGCAAGCAAAAATAGTTAATTATGTACTTAAAACAAGATTATATTTAAATTTACTTTTCGTTTAAATACACAAAACTTTACTAAATACCTATATCATATTATTTTACATTATAATGTGCTGTATAGAGATTAATTTTATTTTCAACATACTAAAATCATCGCTGTCAGATCATTAAAATTTGAATTGCAGTGCTGGTATTGAATCCTTTGTTTACAATATAATATATTATGAATATTACATTTTGTTCCTACATCAATTTTCAACCGATATAGTTAATACTTCCCCCAATATGTTTAACATTTACAAACATTTATTATTGCTTGAAATAGATTTGTGTTTACATTAAAATTATTTACAATTTTCACCTACATTTAATTTGCAAGTAAAAATATATTACAAAAATACTAATGGCTGGAGTACAAATATTTGTGCTTATTGCACTAATGAATGCCTCGAGCGAGACTCTAACCAGCGACTACTGGTTAAAAGAGTCAAACGTCATAATAACATGTATAAGATGACGATGTATACTCGCTATTTTTATGAAACCATTACTCGTCCGTACATAGCGCCCGCTTCCGCGGCATCGGCGTTAAATCTGCGCATTTCAATAAATCCACTACTTTTAATGGTCATTAACGTTCATTATTAAGAATTATATCATTTCATGCACAAAATTTGCAGCTTTTATTTAAATGCTATTTCACTGAGACTGTCGTATAAAGAGAATTAATACGGCTTATAATAATATTTCATAAAAAATGTTTTTTCAATAGATATGTATTTTTTTTTAATTTGAAAATTAAGGGCAGACCATGACTTTGGCATGAGGCATACAGTTTTGTTTACTGAAATAATCTTTTTTGTCGAAACTTGCGAAGAATTTTTGCAATTTTAAAGATACAACAATTTCATTAGAATACAAGAAAAAGTGGAAATAGATTCTTAGGTATTCCTTTGACATACGAGTAATATAACAAACAAAGCCCAGTGAATTATTCTGGCTATGCTCGGGGTATCGGGGTGCCTTATGACAAATAGTACTTATAGTTTATAGTGTACTAGATTTTAACTAAATCCCTCTACTAGTTTCAGCCTGAAACAGAAACAAACATACACATATATCGCTTTATCATAATAATCCGATTAATAATTATTATTATTATGATGTTGTCTCAATAAAGATATTAATTAACAAAGGCGGAAACTGTATCAATATTAAAGTGTACAGTAAGTAATAAGTTATTATATTTGTGTATTGATTCAGGACTTCTCCAAACGGAGAAGCAATGCCCGGTAAAATCCGCAGAAGTGAGATCACGCACGAAGGCCGATAAAGTTGGGAGGCTTTTTGTAAACGGCGGCTACGAAGAATTAATCTCCGAGTTACTGTTTTCATTGTACTCTATTCATATCTAAATATGAACGGGTGAATTTTATATTTAGTCTGTTAGAACGAGTTCGATTTTGACATAAAACATTATACCTAATTCAAATGAATAGTATTTACTACTGTAATATAATACTACATTTAGTATGTGATAGTTTCAATACATAGCTTTTGACTTTTAGGAATTCACAAATAACTAATAATAATTAAATACTGTTATAATAAATGGCGAACTTTATCAATCAATGCTTAAAGTAACTTAAAAGTTAATAAAGAAATTAATCATAGGTACAACAAATGTGACATTTCTGGTATTTATGAAATGTAAATAATAAAATGAAATCTTTTCAGTTTGACGTGTAGTACTTATTGCAATAATTTATTAAACATACATAAATACAGGCATAGATTTAAGGTGCTTCTAAACGGGAAATATTTTTCTGCAATATGTGGCTGCAATACAGTGGTTGCAAACAATAATTGCAAAGAATACCAGCAACACTATGCAATATTGCAGTACTGTCCCGGCTATGGCTATATCGGTAATCATGTTTGGTATGGCCGCGTATGGCTGATATTGCCGGACGATCGCTGACAGTTCGATGTTTTGCAATATTGCCCGACCAGTCCTATTGTTGTTTCGGTCGCTCTCTATTGTTATGGCATAGTGTGTACATATCTACGCGACTGAAGTTTGCTGTGAGTGACGCCGTGATCAATTGCTATATTCTGTGATATTGTTGTTTTATCAGTAATTGTTACGTTACCTTAACAAAAATATAATTGCAACACATTGCCCGGAAACATATTGCTCGGCCATTATTGCAAAATTTTTGTGATGGCACTGAAATGAGGACTATCGTTTTTTGGCTCACCAGGTGGCGCTACTGTAGAGTGAGGTCCTAAAGTACGGCTGTTTAAGTTAGTTTTTACGGGCGCCAAAAGAAGAATTTACATTTAAATCATATTTAATACAAAACAACCGTAGAGTAAACGTATTGTCCATGCTACAGTGTAGCGCAGTCCCGTTTTGCTCGGAAAAAAAGCGAACATAAGTTTCCGAAAGCTAAAACTGTCTCAAAGCAGTGGTAAGTAGCGATTCGCAACTTCTATTTGCCATAATTAATGTAACGTATTGCTAAATATTCGTAATAGTAATCTTAATAGAAATAAACCAAGTAGCCAACCGACAAACAGTGACATATTTGACATTTCGGAGACCTCACGCTACACAAGCGCCCCTAGCGGCAAATTCATACGCGATAGCCCTCATTATTATATTGCAATATTGCCCGTTTAGGAGCATCCTTATTAATTTTAACCCAAAGTCTTTAAAAAAATACGTCAAAATAGACGTGAGTTCTATGGAAACAGTGTGTAAGACGAATTAATCTGTAATAGTCATAGCTCAGTACGTGCCTGGCGAAGTCAGATGCTCTCGCCGCGGTCACGTCGCCGCGCGACACACACCTACCTCTGAAAGGATCTCACATATTATCCGAGTAAAGTTTACCGTAAACCTGTATTTTATATAAGCTCGCATAAACTCGGATGCGCGATGACATTGCTTTGTTTCATATGTTTTACTTTGAAAATGTCTAGTTTGTAATTACCGTTTGACGACACACGTGGCGCAGTTTGTAGTGGGTTCGAGTCCCTATTGGGGCATACATTTGTTGAGCACAAATGTCATGGATATTTATATGTATTTAAACTTATATATATGTAGTATATCAACCATCTAGTATCCATAACACAAGGCTCGTAGCTTACCACGGAACTAGATAGTGCTGTGTGTAAATGTCCCAACATCCTATTTAAAAAAAACTTCAATTCAATTAAAATATTTTGTTTAAAGACTTCTAGAAGTGTACTATTTACTTTCTCAAAGTTGCGTACAATGGAGAATATATTATATAGGTTATACCTATATATATACCGACCGATAAATAAGAAAATTGATTTGACGGATTTTTATCGTAAAAGAGCAACGTTGACTTTTTCCAGGTGACAACTGGACGTTGCTTGATATTTCGAGATTTCTTGATGTTCCAGTATTGTTAAAAGGACTTTCATGCAATTTATATTTACTTATGATTGTTACTTATTTATGACTAGCGACTCGCCCTCGCTTCGCTTGGGCTTTTTCTTAGATTTAGCACAGGCAAAGCCGCGGGATCCGCTAGTTATGCATATAAACCTTCCTCTTGAATCACTCTATCTATTAAAGAAACCGCATCAAAATCCGTTGCGTAGTTTTAAAGACTTAAGCGTACATAGGGATATAGGGACAGAGAAAGCGACTTTGTTTTATACTATGTAGTGATTCGATATTTGCAGATCAATTAATTTTTAATTTAACTTCAAACAGCTTCATTAAAATACATAGTATTTCAACGTTTTTTAATTACGTATAATATGAGCAACAACTGTATTTTACGTATTTTGCAACCATATTATATTTCAAAGCCACATACACATGTATTTCTAATTTGTGTACAGAAAATTATTCAAATTAAACGATGAAGGAAAAATATATAAAATTATAATAACACAGTGAAATATGTTCAAATAGACGTTTCACGTGAAAATATTCATTCCTTTAAAGGAAGTACACGTTTCACGCGGGAGAAGTCGGTCTTAGAAAAAAATTAAGAAATCACAGTTGAATGAGCTTAAAGCTATAATTGGTATAAAGCCGCTCTTTTGAAATAATATTAAAAATGTTTATGTTATTATATTACTGGCATGAAAATAATTCTATATAATAATTTAAATGAAAAATATGTAATATATTTTTAACTGTTTCGTTCACGTAGTGATATACTGAGGTTCTACTTCAAAGCACTATCACAGGACTGTGTATGTAGTAGGTGCGTACTCTCGACAGCAGATATAATGTAGTCCTATATGGCGGAATTAGTTACTTATATTTTTAAAAGTTATATGTATTTAATTGGCATTCTTATTGGGTTGTGATAAAAATTTACGTGTCAACATCATCATCACCATCAGCCCTTTTTGAGGCCCCACTGTTAGGCACGAGCCTCCCTGAGTACAAGGAGGATCAGGCCATAGTCCACCGCGCTGACCTAGTGCGTGTTGGCAGACTTCACATGTCTTTTGAAACTTGCTACATTTTCTCAGACATGCAGGTTTCCTCACGATGTTTACCTTCGCCGTAAGACAAGTGGTAATCATGATAGAAATGATTTGCACATGAAAATGAAGTGCGAGACTAATATTTGCACCCGCCTCACTCGGTTATCCAAGCGAGCGCGTTACCGCTGGGCTACCAGTTACCACAGTCAGCATCATAATAATCCTAAATGTCAATGGAATAAATATATTGAATGATTGTTTGTACCTGGTTTATTCAAACATGCATGTGTTTATTTTAATAATATCTATATGAAATGCATTAAAGAAGCCACGTATTATATATTATGTGGGATTTATTACTTAGATAATCCAGTACCACCCACTAAAACCCAAGTTAGTGTTTTAGTATTAATACTGTATGATCGTACGAATACATACGAGTAATATGCTAAGAAGGTAGCATCAAATGCAATTTCCGTGCAGATTGCTAAATTTAGTAGAGTCATACAGTCCGTCGATTAGAAACTGTGTTATAATTCAATCTCAACAGATATAAACTGGCATCTACTAGTAGATACCCGTTCTTTGCCCCGCGATGATTTTATTTACTTAGGTATTGATTTAAACTTTAGATAGATTGTTAACATTGTGATTACTAAACAAAGAAGTTGCATATTATTTAGTTTTTACATTTTTTTTTATATTAAACGAGCAATTTTGGTGTATAAATTTTCATAAACTTTGGATCATTGTTTTTATTTAAGTAAGCTTTTGCTTTTAATGTGGGTAAACCTTCATAATAAATAAATTCAAATACAATAAATTTACGAGTGTTATTTTGACATTTACAATCAAAAAAGCGTTACCTACTAATTTTATAAAAATAAAAGCTCATTTTGTAAATTGACTTGTTCTCGCAGCTTTCACACAAAGCCACTTAGCCCTACAACTTTCGTCAGTACACATGAAAATGTTACAGTGAATAAAAATCACTGCAATACAAAGTAACGGCGGTAATCCATTTCAATGTGTTCGTACATGCACATTGCACGTCGCAGTCCAAGTTTCACCCGAAGCGACCGCATAACGCGCGTGATCGAATTTTCACCGACACGAGTTCCTAAACTTGCTTTATAATGCTATTTTGCGTAAAATAAAATCTTTAATGCTATTATCTATACGATTTTTGTAGTACTGAATTTGGTGAAATAGAATTGAGCTAATGCTTGTATTCTACAAACGTAACCTACTGAGTAAAAAAATGATCTATTGTATATTATGTACATGCGAAAATATGTATCATCAAGAAGATGAAATTAGCCAAATATGCTTTTTGGTATAATTTTTAATTGATTAAATTACTGATCTTTAACGCAGTGGAGAGACGTAAATGTATTATTACATAAAAATGGAATACAGTGTAAGGCTAAAAAATAATTTGAATAAACTAAGCAAGCATACCACGAACAAAAGCTATTGTATTGATGCACGAGTTCACCTCAAAACTAACCAAAGTAATTCATAAGCTCAGTTTTTGCTCTATCAGAGGAACAGAGTGTACACAAATGTTTCACTTGCCCATAGAAATAGTTATGCAACGACACAATGCCCGCAGTCGCGGGTTCTTCGTGCAGTTCAAAAGTCCTCTATAACTTCGAAAATATTTTAAAACTGGGGCGATATGAAGTGTGTAAGTTTTCCTATTAAGAGCCGTTTACGCATGCTACTGATCCAAATTGGATTTTTTATGCAACTTCAACATTTTGCGTTCCTGTTTCGTATTTTTGACCGACTTTAGAAAAGATGATGTACTCGATTTAGATATATTTAAGTAAACATATGTATCTAAGCGAAGTAGAGGGCAGTGGTAGCTTTATTTATAAGATACTTATTATCGACTCTAAATACATTTATTATTGTGACGGTAAGCTCTACCCCCGCGCGCGGTCATTTATGAAATCGAAAAGCACACACTTTTCGCTTCCAGGTACACAATTCCACCCCTTTTCACGAACTCACTCCCGCAGATTACAAACGAGAGGAGAGAAAAAGAAAGAATAAAGAAGAAAAAGAAACCTAACCGAACAAAGCAAGTGTATGTCTCTAGTTACAAAGTTTAAAATACATTTTATTATTAAGTTAAATAGTGAGTATATAACGAATGAGAGGGTTAATAACTGGATAAAGTTAACTAAATATGTTTATTGGTGTTTCCACTTAGCTGTTGTGTGTAGTGTAAGTAGTTGGGTAGGACAGGTAAGTTTGAACCCTGCGAGCCCGCCACGGACTCGGGCCCACGGGCGTGATAAATAAATAGTTGTAGGTTAGAACTTTCACTAACTTCGAACAGTCTTCCCTTCGCCGCCAATTTTTCCTTTACCGGAGTTATTTTCTTTTTCAATAGTTGTGAACGTGTGTAGCTTCGAATTTTCAAAGTTGAACTGAATATGTGTAGCAGTCTTTTCGTTTAAATCTGTTTTAAAATCTATAAATTTACATTTGATTTTCGTAACTTATTTTGCACATACTCGTACCTACCGTATTACAATGTTTGTAAATTAATATGTACTTATAATATAATATTTTAAGTTAAATAATTATTATAACGTATAACATTGCGCTTTTTAATGCAAAACTCGCAGTGAGTTGTTTTATTTTAATGAAGTATGAATACAATATCATATTATTATATTTATTTAAAAACGTTCCTAGACTGCAGACAAACTGATAGACAGAAAAACAATATACAGACAAAAAAATAAAACTTCGGTATCGATAATATTGAACTATTTCAAAAGGAATTTCCACCGATTCGACTCAGAATTACGCTACTAAACTTCTTTCGATCACTCGCTGGATTGAAAATTCTCCAAAATCACTCCAGCTTTAATATACTCCTGAGACGCGCGGCTACCTATTCATATGTTATGTGCGGCGTGCACTCCTCCTTTTTTTTTTTTTTTATATCAATCTGAATTAGTGCTTGACTACGTTCCACCTGATGGAAAGTGGTAACGCAGTCGTAGATGGTAAGTCGCACTAATTCAGTAGCCACCTATTCACTCTTGCCTTGAAGACACCCATATTGTAATCGGACGGAAACACGGAGGCAGGCAGATTGTTCCAATCCTTAGCCGCACGTATAATAAATGACGAAGCGAAACGCTTCGTGCGGACGGATGGAATGTCCACGACATAAGGATGGAAACCAGCCGTTCGTCGCGTCGTCCGATGATGGATAGGGGATGGGGGAATTAAATCATGTAATTCCTGCGCACACTCTCCAAAATGTAACCTATAAAATACACAGAGGCTGGCAACTTTACGTCGGTGATCGAGGCTTTGTAGGTTGGCATTTACCAGCGTAGGGTCACCAATAATCCTCTGCGCACGCCTCTCAATCGAGTCCAAAGCAGACAGATGGCATTTCGCAGCACCAGCCCATATGTGACTACAGTATTCCACACACGACCGGACTTGAGCTTTATATAAATCAAGGAGCTGTCCCGGTGTGAAATACTGTCGGACCTTTGCGAGGATGCCAACTTTCCTCGCTGCTACATTGGCCTTAGACTCGATGAACCGCCCGTAGTTCATGTTGGAACTAATGTCCATCCCCAACAACTGCAGACGGTCAGTGTATTCCAGAGGCACATTTTGGAAAGTAGGAGTCAAGGTAAAAGGACTCCTTTTCGCGGTGAACAGACACGCCTGTGTTTTGGTGGCGTTGAAACTCACAAGATTGGCATCGCCCCAAGTGGAGACTGCCTTGAGTGTGAGATTCAAACGCTCTACCATGGCCTCTCTTTCAGACTGAATTTGATCTCTACTGGCCCGAGCACTCGGCAGGTATCTCTCTACAACAGTGCTGTCGTCTGCGTACCCATAGATACCGGGTATAAGCAGATCGTTAATATGCAGCAGGAACAAGGTTGCAGAGAGAACAGATCCCTGAGGAACTCCAGAGTTGATCTTTAAGGGTTCTGATGAACAGCCTTCTACTACAACTCTGAGTGATCGGTCTCTCAGGAAGTCATTTATCCAGCCGATCAGGCCAGGAGATATGCCATAGGCTGAAAGCTTGCTTGTAAGGCTAGCGTGCCAAACCCTGTCAAAGGCTTTTGAGACATCGAGGGAGACAGCAATCGCCTCCCCACTTCGCTCAAGAGCTTCGCCAATGGTGTGGTTGGCATACACTAGAAGGTCCCCAGTCGACCGATTCCGGCGAAACCCATATTGCCGATCACTGAGGAGATCATTCTGTTCAAGGTATGCCATTAGTCGATTGTTCAATACACGCTCCATAATCTTGCAGAGTATGGAGGTGATTGAGATCGGACGATAATTGGCAGGGTCAGCACGGCTACCTTTCTTGGGCACTGGTTGCACGTTGGCAAGCTTCCAGGATTTAGGTACTATTCCAGTCTTAAGAGAAAGGCGGTACAGACGTGTCAGTATCGGAGACAACTCGGGAGCACATGTTTTAAGCACTATCGCTGGTATACCATCAGGACCACTGGCTTTATTCACATCTAGACGACACAAAACTCTCTTTACCTCCTTATTGGTTATGGAGATTTCAGGCATTGAGATCCCGCAGTGAGGTATATGTGGTGGAATAGCATTGCCAGTGTCTAGACATGAATTTTGGGCAAAAAGGGAGGCAAGTAAAGACGCCTTTTCCTTTGCCGTATGAGCCAGGGATCCATCAGATTTTACCAGCGGAGGCAGTGAGGGACGACAGAAGTTCGTCTCTACCGCTTTCGCAAGGGACCAAAAAGCTCTGCTGCCAGATGGTTCGGCAGAGAGCTTTGTGCCAAAATGTGCAATTCGGTCAAGACGAGCCTTCTTTAATGTCTTTTTGTAGGACTTGGCGGCTAAGTTAAAGGCTCTCTTCTTTGATCTTACATCCGGAGTTTTGCGGTCTCGAGCATCAACCCAGGCAAGGTAGGCCGAATGCTTACGCTTTTCAGCAAAGGTACATTCGGCATTAAACCATGGGCGAGCTTTGCCACCGACGTGTACATCAGAGAACGGAATAAAATATTCCATTGCTTGATGCACCACATCAGTTATAGCATCAGCACAACTCGACGGATCGGAAGAAGAGAAGCAGACCTGCCGCCAAGGGAAGGATGCAAAAAAGTGCCGCATCACATCCCAATCTGCTGACTTGTATTGCCATACTCGTCTAACACCAATAGAGTCATTATCTGGTGGAGAGTAAGACGACACAGCTTTTACCAGACAGTGGTCAGAGCTACCCAATGGGGATGAGACCTGGATGTTATATCTGTCTGGATCAGTTGTCAGCAGAAGGTCCAGACAATTAGCTAAGTGGCCGTCAACATCGGGTACCCTCGTCGCTTTTACAACCAACTGGGAGAGTCCAAGTGACACCGCAAACTTCCATGCTTCTCTCCCAGCATGGTCCGTTTTCTGGTATGGGAACAGCCAATCTTCATGATGCGCGTTAAAGTCCCCCAGAAAGACAAGCTGCGCGGTAGGGTACCTTTGCATAGCCACATCAGCTGCCTCACTGAGATATTCAAACAATCGAGTTGTCTCCTGGTCACCTGTGTGCGATCGGTAGACACAGGAATACATGATCTTTTCGATTCCTGTATCTACTATAACCCAGATCGTAGAGAATGTGGGGTCTTCAAGGTGGCGGAGACGCTGGAAACAGAGGTCATTTCGCGCGTACAAACAGACTCCGGCCCGCGAGCGGAAACTATGCTCCAACGTGTATCCGGTATAGTCAAGGTACGCAGCGCTCAATGGACATTGAATCTGCGTCTCCGTCAAAAAGAGCAAGTGTGGCTGCACAGTCTCGAGGTGGAAGTGGACCGATGAGAGATTTGAGTGCATGCCTCCTCTCCTGTTATTGTAGTTTTAGTATGGATCCTTATTTTTTCTTGCAATTAAAATAGTCTTTATTAATCAATGATAATGTAGCATTCAAATGGTGAAAGAATTTTTAAAATCGCCCCAGTAGTTTTTGAGCCAATTCGTTACAAACATACTTACATACAAATCTTTCCTCTTTATAATATTAGTTATGTATAAATATGTCATTTATAATCCATATCAATCTATTATATTATACTTTAATCGTTATATTTATTACATTGCTTATGAAATAGAGGAATTTCATTGTTTGTATATTACAGGTGAGCTTTCGTATTTCATTGTGAATGTGATAGACAGTCTCCGTATTTTTTTATCTCGACGCGTCAAGTTACTAAAGTCGCGTCAAGGTACTAAGGTATTTTTGTAACAGATTACATTGAAGCGGAGTTTGAGGAAAATGAAAATGATCAAAAACCTCTCTTTTAATATGAAAGCTACCTATTGCCTTCGTTAAATTTGCTTCTGAACAATATAAATAAAGTAATATCAGTACATTATTTGGTAAATTTTAATTGAACTATGTATTCGTATTATAGTAGTGGACAGAATTTACTAAATGCATTTTTTACCATTTTTAACCTTAATTGAGTTACCTCGGTGCACTGCAATGTGTCCATGAAACGAAAGTGTCAATTTTGCCACCTTTTAACATGAGTTTCTATGAGAAATAATAATTCTTCACTCCAGGAAAATATGTGTGATGAATTAAAAAATAAATATTTTTTCTCAGTAGAAGAATTTTAATATAAAAATAAAAATAACGTTATATTATCGTAAGGTAATAAGAATTTATATGTTGTTAAGGAAAAAATGTTACAAAATAGATTAATTTATTTATACGAAGCAAAATGTTATGTTGGCGTATGAATATAATTTTGTTCAATATTATGATATTCCCTCGCTCATTACGAGCGATCCAATCCCGGACTTGCAAGAATTGGTCGAGAAACTCCCTGGAGTCGAGTTGAATCCTGCGACCAGTCAGCTGTGACCTTCCTCGGATCTCGTAAGAGCTGGTATTTAAGAGAAGCGAGGATTTTCTTAGGACGTGAGGGGTCGTCTTTCAGTGGTGACAGGGTTATGATCTGATATTGGTTTTATTGGGGGCGTCGGCGGGTCCCGCGTGATCGAGGTGTCACAAATAGGTTTTCCGGCTCGTTTGCGCTGTAGATGCTCCTATCTACATTCGTTGGCTAAGAATTTACAAAGTTTGCCAGATTTTTTAAAATTTTACACTATTTTTTGTGATTACAAGCTGGGTAAAATTGTAAATCGAAAAAATAATATTCGGATTTCGTTGTAAGTTTTTTAAGTAAATATTTGTTTTTGTTTGATCGTATAATATTCAACCTACTTCCAAAAGAATGATGAGAAGGTTCTTAATTCGTTTAAATTTTTTGTTTGTTACTTCAAAATTTCATTATTTAGTTAGCAATTTGGATATTCTTTTTGTTTGAATGAGTGTACTTTAAGTTTGGTCTTATTTAGCTAATAAAATTTAAATTCACTCCTTAGTGTAGAAAATAGGGGATGATTGTATTTTCACCCATCGATTTCTTTAAATTTTTTCTCTTTATTTTGCGACTGCTATGTCTACACTACAAAATGGATAAGTTAAACTTAAATATGTTGAAAGCGACTTCAAATAAAACTAAATAGTAAATCATAACTAATTGGTTTCATTTACTAGATATACTTAATTAGATATTTTCGATGTCAAAAGCTAATTGATTGATGTATATTTTTTTAACTATAATAATTATCGGCTGGCACCGACTCTGCAAAATATGATTCGATATCTATAGTAAATAAAAACCATCAATCAGTTATTTTTCACTATTTAGTGTTTTTGTTTCAAGTCCGCTTTTTTAAATCGGAAAACAAAAGTTTTATTTTTTTTGCCAATTACTTATAAACCTACGAGTTTGAATAAGATATACTTCCATTATTTTATTTTACTACATGGTTTTAAGAATTAAAAAAGATGTATAAATCTGACCAATCAGTGACCATTTCACAATTGAACGGCCTTCATTATCAAGAGAAATTGTCGAAATTTTATTAACTCACAATTGAATGTGCTTAGGGAGATTATAATGTAGAGACATTAATGATGTCGTTATATTGTAAGAAAAGGAGACGACTATACTACGTGTAAAATTGTAATTTCACTAGATAAATTTCAATTCCACCGTTTTTACAATTTCCCTGCGACGACTTATAGGTACATTGACGACAGCACAATTATAAATTAAAAAACGTATTTTCCACACAACACACGTGCGTCCAATTTATACGACTGGAACTCAGTACATTGTTTATTTTAGTTTTGTGTTTACTGAAACAGTTTTTAAACAAACTCTATTACGTTTAAGGTACGGTTTGTGAATACTGTCGATACTTCCGTGTTTACAAACTTTTGTAATTCAATGTGTTGGTTAATCTAAATAAACGTATGTGTGTACACAATCTATATTAATACGTAAATATATCATATTAATGTCTGTCGGTCACAAGTTGGTACTTTAATGATAAAGGGTAATTTGTAACATCATGTGAGTGAAAAAGGAGAAAAAATATTTTTCTTAAACCTTTAAAATAGAATTTAATAAAACTCAAACACTGACTCACTGAATATATATAATAGATGATTGATACGTTATATATACGAGTACATTTATATAGTTTTAATATTTGTATCCTGGACTAATATAGATTGAATAGTGTTTCAATTTTTGATGAGGGTCGGTTTTGCGAAATTTTTGAAGCTTATAAAGTCGCGTTCGTAATTTTTTTGACTACTTCTAAGATATTCTTTTAAATTATATGGTGTAAAAGAGTAAAATAATGTTCATGAAATACTTAAAACCTCGTTTATTTCTAACGATAAGGATTAATACCGTATTTGTGTAAATAGCTTTTCAATTACCGCTTTATAATAGTCAATTTTTTTAAGTATTAGAATAAATCTCAAGAATGGTAAGAAGAAAGTATGGCATCCTTAAGAGATAGACATAAGCCATCGTGGACCTATATAAGAAACAAGTGGAATTCCACTGCAATACATCATTTTGTTATTATATATCAAAGGGTTCAGGCAGCGTTGTCGTTGAAAGTTCCCAGACGGCTTATTTTTCCGACATTTTAGCCAATGTTTACAAAACAAATTAAAATACTTGACAAATATATACTTAAAACTTATCGAGAACCACTCTATTTGTTGATGAAAACAGTATGAAAATCGGAAGGCTCCACCGGGCTTGTATTGAACATGAAGTAGAATTTAGAATTTTAGTAAAGGTTGGCGTTAAGGGCGGCAATTTATAAAAAAATTACGTACTTTCAATAAAAACCCGCAGGTTTCAAAAGCTCTCGTACACAACTTTACTCCTATTTACCACTACGTTGAGTAGGAACTACTACTACTACTTTTGACCTATTGTTTGAATTTTTATTAAATATATTTTGAATAGCTCTTATTTCAAAAGTTTTAAACGAGTTATTTATAAATTTAATTTACATTTAGAGCTTTTAAGTGCAGTCGTTAACATCAGCAAATAATTGGCTGCGGCTTTTGTTTTAAATGAAAATATGTTTTTTAAATAATTGTAGAATTGTAGTAATTATATAAAAATAATGAGGTTTCTATAAAGTTAAATAGATAATCACGCCGATAAGTAAGAAAGAGTGTATAAGGCTTGCTTCGTCAAAGACTTAAAAAGCGATTCGACATTTATCAACACGAAGCGACCCGACGCGGACCAAATCCAGGCTTTATTTAACATTGTTCTTTATTTGTCCTCAATGCTTTTACATATAGCGTCAAATTTAAATTTGGGTACAAAATAAATAAGCTACCGAATACAAATGCAAACAAACACTTCCTTAAGCAGATTTAGAGGCATCGTAAGAGCGAGGACGACTGAGAGGAGATTTGGCTCGCTGCCTCATATAATATTCATTTAAAACCTATCTGAGACTAGCTCGTAGCGGCCAAATAAAATCTCTTTTTAGTTATCTTTGCTAAATGAGAGGGGCTTGCACTACACTTATTGAAACTATCGCTTGCATGATGAAAACACTTTAACGATTAGCTATTACTGCTCTATGGATTTTCAGTTATTAAAAATAAGTAGAACAATGAGGCATTTCAAGATTGAAATGTTGCACCGGCAAGCTGATATCGAGCCACTTCAAACTTAAAGTTTTATTATGTAATATAAATAATATTTCATTAAACTTGTTACAAAAGAAAAGATAAAAAGCAAGAGTTCAAACGAGATTTTCTGAGAAAAAATGGCGATACTTCCGTCATTTTTCTCAGAAATGAAATACTATTTGTTTTTTCATCGTGTCACTGTGGGTTGATTCAAGGCGATCCGCGGATAAAAATATTATAATACAAATTATTCTCATTTATTTCATTGAACTTGGGAGTCAAAGTCCTTTAAAATGTAAGTTAATTTAGTAATTTTTGTTCATTAATTGCTTGGCGCCGACTCAAAATTACTTAGGTATACTTACATTTGTTTAAGAACTTAGTTATATATAAGGTTTAATAAAAAAAATAATTTACCTTATATATAACTTGCTTTTAAGTTTTCGGTGGTTGTTTTAGTGTTATTTGCTTGCAAAGTACATGATGCAGAAGTATCTATGTACATAAATATAGTTCAACACATCAGAATGAACGAAATATCAAAAGCAGGCAAAATCAATTTATATATTTTAAATTGAACCATATTTGAGATCAATCTGTGCCAATATCTGATATTATTAACAATATTATCAATTCGAGGGACCGACTCCCCGAGAATTGAAATCTTAAATGAATCTTTTCATTAAATATTAAAGCCCAATACATCTAGCATCTCTGTTGCTAAGCAACACACTGTTACAGTCTACGTAGCGGAAGTAAAGGTGTTACGTTGCGTAAAATAATTTCGAAACCCGTGTTTTGATATCAAAATAATATAGTAACTGAAGGCTGTAGTTAATATATAAACGTAGATGGCTTATATATTATTAAGTTTCAATATGATGACACGTATGGCTCAGTTTGTAGGTAGCCCTATTTTCTGCACCAGTGGTCGCGGATTCGAGTCCCGCTGGGGGGATTCATTTGTTGAACGCGAATGATTGTAGTCCAGTCATGGGTGTTTATATTTATAATATGAATGTATTTAAAAAGTTATATATGTGTAGTATATCAATTAATTAGTATCCTTAACACAAGCCTTGTAGCTTACCATGAATGATAAGATGCCGCTGTGTGTAATGACTTAAGATATTTATTTAATATATAATATAACTTTTATGTTTATATTATAAATTTGATATATAACTTTTTTGAGCAATATTCTTTATGAAAATATTAGTAGGTACCTAGTACATTTATCTAAGACAGTAAAATGAAGTCCTAGATTCATTCTGCTATATATAACGTTATGTCAAGTGAATGCTAAAATGTGGCGAGTAATTTGAATAGCAGATGAGCATTAAGTCTGGGAAATGGCAGGTAGAAACAAATTATTTAAAGTCGTTACACATTAAAACACTGAAAGGATCTTATTAAGATATATTGAATTAATATGTAATTGTTTTTGTAGAATATTGTCTTGATAATATCGAAAATAATGAACATTTTGGAAGTTTAATCGACAGACATATTTTCTCTTTAGTATGTGTACTGCTTAAATGTTTTCTTTTCATTTTTTTACTCCTATAAGCTAAAGTAAACATTGACAGAAGTGATTAAACAACACAGTTTTTAGCAACAATTACAATTTACAAATATAAAAACTACGTATATATTTACGAGTTACCTGCTAAAAATGTCTCGTAAACAAGCTTTTTTATTTATTCCTTATGTTATATAATAGATATTCAATATATTCAATAAAGATTCGCACGTATGGTATAAATTCTCGAGATGCAAAAATGGCAGGTCCAACCAGTGAACTGAGCTGAGCTGAGTTTCTTTCGCCAGTTCTTCTCAGGTCAGAGGTTTCTTATTAACGAACTGGTAGTAGACTTATGACGTTCCGTAAGAAATTGTAACAATTTTTATGCTGAATAAAATATTTTGATTTGATTTGAACACAGCTCAAGTACCACTATAAGATCTATTGTCCATTACAAGATTTTCAGTTTTTATCCCCTGCGCCGCACGTGGACGCCGCCTTGGAATATTAAGTCGGAATCCAAGCCAATAAGAAAAGCAAACAAGCTCTGTAAACCAGATTGCACTTTCGTGTTCGGCCTTTCTAATTTACGAGAGGATTTCGTCTCAGGCTTTATCTCCTAACTAAACGATGCGCTTTAAAGTATTTTAGTTAAGGTCTTGCGTTAGATAGAAAATTTTCGTTTAACATTTTGGCAATCTTTTTTATTTACTCGAAAATCTTATTTTCTGAGTCTAATATAAATGTCGTGACTTTTAAATATATTTATTAAGTTTAAATATGTAAAAGAAGATTCAAAAGCACTGCCTTGCTTGGATTATTAAGTACCTTACATACATACTTGTAGGTATATATTATGTAAATATAAATTTAAATATTGCCTTTAGTGGATATTACAATTATATCTCATAATTTATGTTTATATTAATTAAACTGCGGATAATTAGTTCAATTTTCGCTCAGTAAAATCAACAAGGTACCCACAAGTACGAGAGTCAGTCGAAAGTTCTAACTTGCAACCGCATCCAGGCTATTGGAAAGTTGTATGAACGAGCAGTTTACAATTAGTGTCATTTAGCGATGTATAAGTTGTAGAAAAATTATCGAAATCATCAGAGAAAAATTATATACGCTTACTTTTATAGAGCTACTATATTTAGTTATAGTTTCGTGGAATTTATATATTTTGATGAATGTTTATATTTATAATAAGTATGTATTTAACCTTATATAATATGCATAGTATATCAACTATCTGGTATGGTATCTATAACTCGCCTCGTAACACAGCAGATGCCTACTATACTCGACTGTACTCGATTGGATTGGAATGACGATAAAAATAATTATTTTCAATGTGAAACAACCAAAAATATTTTTAAGAATCTGTAATACTATAGTAACTACTAATATAATAATATGCTAACATAATAACTACTTATTACTATCTCTCTAGTGTAAAATATTACCATCAAACGGAAGCTTTTACGAAACACTTAATTAACAGATATCAAAACACCTCCGTTAGAACAAGTCGAAGTCAACATATCATTTGTGTAGACGCAATTAAGTTTACGCAAATAAGATATAAATCAGATTTGAAAGCAAACAACTTATTCATTTAAGTCGAAAGAGACGTTTCAAAATCGACGATCGCGATTACACACTACATCCTTCGGCTCTCAAGTTTGTCCCTAATAATTACTTTATAACTCTCCGTTTGCTTGTCTAGTAATCTTTAACTTCTTACTAATAAGGACTTTATTTGGATGGCAGCGTAGGTGCAAATCGAAGGCATAAGAGCTTAGATTGGGAAGATTTTATTACTGATGTGATTTAAGAGAAACGCGACTATGTGTTTGTTTTGAGTTGGGAGGAGCCGCGGGCTGGAGACGCGATGTATTACTCACTTGTTATGTTTGAGAGTTGGTGGAAAATAAATTATATTGTATAGATGTAAAATAATCCAGTATAAAAGACCTTTATTCGTGAATTTCGACAAATTAATATTTGTTGCTTAGAAATTCGCACGAAATCAAACTTAATTTGTCATGCTTTTGATACGGCTTCAGTAGATTGAGTTATGTAGCAAAGGAATACTTGTAAAAGTAATATACAAACCAAGACTTAAAATAACTATCAAAGACCTACTATAAAAACTTTTAATTTACTTAATTTTTATGTTAATTAATCAATGGATAACAGTGAAGTCGCAAGCAATTTGAACTAATTATAAATACCTATGTACCTTAGTATTAAATACTTATTTTACATTCTCACACATAATCCTCTTACACATTTGGCACATTCTAAACGAAATCAACGCACACGAACCAACCAAATAAACTGTGTTATATAACTAGATATACGCTATCAAAGATTTTGTCGAAGCACGTACTAAATACGCTTCCGGATTTCTTGCGCTGGCCGGCGAGCTTTATTCTACTAACGTTGGAACCAAAGCTGAGGTCAATATCGGAAGCTAACAGGTAGAAGCTTAAACATATATCATGCTGAATTCAATTTGTAAATGAGACAATTTGACTTCTTCAATATTCTTTAAACATACCTTACAATAATCATTGAAATGTATTTTATTTTTATTTTTCTAAATAATATTTGTTGTTTATTAGTTGGTTTTGTGTAATATTTAAATGTTGAAGAATGTAACGGAGTTCAAATAAACGTATATTTTACAATAGCAACTATCCATTACTTCGATTAGGTGCGTTTCTAGGTTTAAGTAAGTCTCTAGGGCTTTGGTATACTACATTTCCGTAGACATAAAAATGTTCAGATTTACTGAATAAAGTACACATTAATATCTTTATACTTAGAAATCTGTAGAAATATAACGATGAAACTCGTCATTGTATGTACAATATATAGTACTTGATGCCTTTACATCATAATATTGAATTCAATTATTTTAAAAACTGTTGAAGCATCCATCCGCTCGTAAATAGTAGAAAGGTTTGCCAACAAATAGTGATGTAATGAACATCTTACCCTCTAACAGTATATTTGGATACGGCTCGACATAAAACTTAAATTTTACAGCGGTAGCCCTAAACCAATATTTGTATCGATGGCTACGTCGACAGATACGAGCGCTGTACAAAGAGATTTTGCGGCAGCGTCTAGAAACTAATGGTTCAAACAAATTATTTTCTGTTTTCTAACAATTTTTAAATACAGTATTGAATACTAAATAAAAAAATCAATACAATATCGCCTAAAACAATGATAAAGTTGCCTTTAGCCGACTGCAAAAAAAAGGAACTTCTTAATTAAACTGTGTAATTTTTAGTAATAAGTTAAGTATTACTAAATAGGTCAACAAAAATTCATTATATTTAGGTTTAAAGTTATGTAATATCGTACGACAAAATTAAGTATGTAAAAATATATAAAGAAATTGGAGACTTTATAGATTAAGAGGATTAAAAATAACCCAGCCCTTGATATATTGCTATGCATAGAAGCACAACGAATCATCCTTTTAATGCGTAGCAATTATTTATCAAGTATATATACAAACGAACAAATTAATCACTAATTCATTGTGTTTATAAACATAAATTATGCTAATAATATTAACTTGTATATTAATCTCAAAATATTCGTAACACTTTGTAACGAAAGATGAACGAATATATATGTTATTTAAAAATTTTCGAATGTTTTAATTAGTTCTAAACAATAGCATAAATTATTTGGTCCTTTGATATTATGTATTAATGATCCTATTTTAGTACAAGTGTGTAAACCAGCTTACTGCCCGACGGTAACCTCATTCCGGGTACCCACTACTATGGCAACGCCAAATCATCACCCTCCCATAGTGACATGTAGGGGTTGAAGAACCCTTTCTTGTGATTCTCCTTCAAGCGGAAAAAATATATAAATAGGAAAAAAAATGTATACTTTAAATTGATGAAAATACTGAAATACACTTTAATATGTCGATTCCAGTCAGATCCAAGAGTTAATGACGCAATTTCACCAAAAGGTTGTTAATACCTGCCTATCGTCCACATTATACGGAACGATGTGCCTGACCGTAATTTTATCACTGATAACTAATTTTGTGTAATAGTATAATAAATAATTATATGAAATACTCTACCGTTATGTGCCAGTAGAGACCGGTATTAATGAATTTTGGTTTTTCATAAAAAGTCCACTTACGTATATAAAGATTACTTTTCACATAATAAGCCTATTATTTTGTAATACAAATAGATCTTAAAATTTTAGTAGATATAATTTTATAATAGAGCATGCATAGTATACGCGAGCGCACTATAGAGTCCGAGAACGGTGGCGTAGAAGAGGGATGATGGCAGGGCGGCGCCAATAGTCGTTTAACATCAATAATTAATAAGATAAGTTTACTTGAATTCACACTTTAATGCAAAAACGTTTTTAATAATATTATACATATAAATTGTTATTAATACACCAAAATGAATAAATATTTCTATTAAAGGTCCTACTCAGATAATTTGGTTTCACTCGATCATTAATTTCATAAGCAAGAAGGTATTTTTGGGATCGAACAGGGTGGCGATAAATTTCGGGGGTGAGAGTGAGGTGGACAGGCATTCCGTCTGATCAGCTTCACGCATCAGCTGACTCCTGTCAAATATTGCTTAGAATTGAAATAGGTTTTTCATATGTAATAACTTAGATATAGAATGCCATTTATACAATAGAAGGGACTTCATTATTGTTAACATATATAAATTATGTTTTATTAAAAAACTGGTTCCAAAAATATATTTCGTACACAATTTAGTCAAAGTAATTCCTAATATCACAAAAAATATTTACTATACAACAACTAGCGACTCACTCTCGCTTCACCATTTTACTTTCTATTATGGAAAAATATATGTGTTATTTCCGACTATAGTTAATCTGGACGACTTTCATTAAGATCCTTTAATTCGTTCTGGCTTTATATTGTAAAACAAGCCATTCTAACGTTAGCATTTATAATATAATACATCATTGGATTATAATAATATTATAATGTATGATAATCATATTCCTTATGAGCTATTTACGTATACAAACTAACAACCCTAACGGTCTTACGACTTCGAGCAGGAGTAAAGCGACACAAACTTTCCCACACAAGTCGCGCGCCACCTATTAATTATAGGTTGATAGTACTGTGTCAGAAACCTTCCGGTCGTATAAAGCTCAACAGGACTCTTAACAATCGGTTAGGTGATGTAGTATGCATACGTCGCAAACAAATGGACAAACATACGAAACACTGTATAAACAGATGTCTCTTAAAAATATTTAGGTATTTTATATAGTACCTACATATTTTTTTAAATAAGTACAATAATAAAACAAGCATGTAAGGAATATTGGGGAGGGTCGGTCCCTAAATCATGGCATCGAAATTAATTAAAACTCGCTTAATAAAAACAGTAAATTCTCACCGTATCGTTGTTCCCGCCGCAGACGCGCTGTGGGCTCAATTATTGGGGAACACGTTTTGGTTTAATAAAGCAATTTAGAAAAAGGCCGATTTGCATGCGAACGAGGGAAGGGTTGCAGAAATATCGAATCCTTGAACATCGATTTGTGAATCTTACCCTTAGCGTGCTTAGCGTTTTCTTATGATTATCAAAATTTTGCATTTGCAACAAAATTCAATTAATTATCCGTGTTCGGTAAACAGGATTACTATTATTTTACAAAATATCATATTTCATATAAAGTTATTTCTTTAGTAAAATAAATCAGTGTTTGACGTCATTATATCCGCAAGGAAATCCCATGGCCGTGATATAAATCCCTAAAATTATCTGTCGTCGAAAGCCAAGACCATAAAATGAACGACCGCTGGATAGCTTCAGTTCTCCCGATTTACACTCGTAACTCTAAATTGATCGTCATGTGACGTCGAAGCTTAGCGCCTGGCCCACCCCTGAGGCACCCCGGGACTCCCCCTACCCCTCGTCTCACACTCGGGTCTTACGAGCGAAGATACGGTTGGTTCCAAAGCGCCATTGCATAAGTTCCACCTATAATTTCCGATCCCTATAACGCAACTTTGATAACTAACACAGTATGAACTTGGGCAGTCTCAGTTAAACGTACAAAAACAGTTTCTAAGTCTCTAAGTTGTAGTCGTTGCCAACTTTTCCACAGTTTTTTCCGAGAGTCAAATTTGCCGTCAGTTAAGGCCGTAAGAAGCAGTTAGGCCGTCAGAAGTCGGTGAGTTGGGAAGTTGAACGCCACTTTCGAGACGTATTTATGGAACCATTTATCTTCTCAAAATAGTTATTTTTTAAAACTTATTTTCATTCAGAATGACTTTTTGCGGTTTCTTGGCTGGAATTATGATTTGTATATAACAATGTTTTAAATGAATAACAAAATTTACTGAGAAAGCTAAAAAGATGAGTCATTTTAAAGTAAAATACATCTTTAATCACTACTATCGCTCGAGGATTTCGCAACTAGCGAGAGCGGAGTGTAATTAATAACCAACGAAATGACACTACTTTTAAGTTTTTAGCTTTTGTATTCTTAACAGCAAAATATTTACAGAACAATAGCAGCGAGAGTAAGCAAGAGTAAGGAACAGCGCTAATATATCATACAAGCACACAAACAGTTGAAGACGTGGTTGTCTACACAAGTTTCTCATTTGATTTCCGACTGTCGTTCTATTTCCAAGGAATTTATTGTATGCCGGGGCGTAATTTAAATTTTCCTTTCTCTCTCAACTTGTTTTCATATTATCCTACAGAGGAATAAATTACAACAAGCGAATTCTTGTCGTTAGTGGGCCTCGGCGCCTTCTGACTTTATTCTCACCGAATTAAGACTTGCCCTCGGGGTCTAGAAATATTAATGAACTAAACGCTTCAGATTTAGTGCTATAGAGTTGAAATGAAACCCTATTTGCACTTTATTGTTGTAAATGTCCCGTTTGAGATTTTAAGGTAACTGTTATTTAAAAACTCGAGAATTGTTAGAGATTTTCAAGTTTCTTTAATTATTGTGCTACTTACTTTTGTTATTTTATAAAACAAATTTAAAAAATATAATTAAGTTCTTACTTGCGTTTGCAAACGCCTTGCGTGATAAGTTTTGAATTATATAATACAAATTTGTGGAACTAAAAAATATTTTCATTTTATTTTACATTTATAAAAATAGAAATTGAAAAGAATATAGAATGAAAGATAATACAACTTTAATTAGCACGAAAAATTCAAAGTAAAGTTTATTGTAGTATGAAAATGTATAACTTAAATAAAGAGGATTTTATTATTATTTTAAGGTCTCATCATCAGCAAATGCCATCATAATATACCATAAGAAGTGAGCACCTTCATATTTGTCTATAAGACAACTTTTTCAATTTCCTTAAATGTAATCATAGTAATAAAGGCACGTGTAAAACTTAGAAGCGGGAAAAAGCTATCCTTCATGTTTTCAATTACGACCTCATTTATACTAGCGACTCATCCTCGCTTCGCTTGGGTTCATCCCTAGGTTCGTTTTAAGTATTAGTATAGAATATACACAATTCCATAGGTCAATGTTTGCAATGCGAGCGAACAGAAAAGATGATTTTTACAACATCACATTACAAATTCCTGAATTTCTCGACTTTTTCTACTGTAATATTTTATTTAAAAGTTCTAAGCGTACAGACGGCTGGGAGCGACTTTGTTCTATGCTACGAGCATGAAGACATCATAAATATAATTCTTTTTGGAAGTTTAAATTGACGTTTACAATCAACAACATTACTGAGAGATGCAGCCGAATGCATCATGTTAATATAGTTATTTAAAATGCCTTATTATGTACAGTTTGATTGGTTCATAGCAATGATGTCAATTTATACTTATACAGTTGAAGCGTGAAGTGCGCGACTGCACTACACGGGCTCATAAACAGCCCTGCGAGCCTCTCTGCGATGTTGTTTCATTTGAGAGCGTTAACAAATATATTGATTTCATTATGATTGATTCGTTGTATTTTGTTTTGTTTTCATAAACTGATATAATATTAATATGTAGGCTATTTCAATGAGACTTGATAGATAATGATATCTTGTTTGCATGAATATTTAACAATACTATGTCTTAGATTAATGTTTTGTTTGGTATACAGTTGATACCCTACACTTACGTGAAAAAATTTAAATACATGCATAATATTATAAGTGTAAAAATCCATGTTCAACAACTCATAACACAAATGAACTCCCTCATCGGGTCTCTAACTCGCGATCACTGCAAAGCAAATAGGATCCCTACAAACTGAGCCAGCGATGTCGTTAAATAAAATCTTATAATTGAATATACATATATTAGCATTTTGCTAATGAGTGACAATATGAGTGTTGAATAGTAATTAGCGGAAATAATGGAGCATCGCTTCACTAACGCGTGTTAATTGCGGGCCTGCCAGCCTCTACCGGGCGCTCGCTGCCATCACTACCATGGAGTAGTATAGAGAGTTCAATGCATTGCTAGCAACACCACAATAAAGGAGTGTCACATTCATGTGGCTGGATTTATTCATATAAAGTTTTAATCATAGCTTTAAACTTTAGTAGTAAGGAAGGATAGCAAAAGTTGTAGCGAACATGTCCAAATAACTATCTTGAAATATTTTGATCTAGTGAAACTCTAATTCCTAATTCCTAATTCCTTTCTCTCTAGTGACCATGATTGCTGAAAAGCATTCGAAACGTCGGGAACCAAAAATCATAATAAATCAGTGACAAAATCCGAAAAGATAATTTCATTTATAATGTCAAATATTCGCGTAAGTCTAAGAAAGTATTATACCTAATTACTATAAAAAATAAGATATGTGAGAATCATATAGTATAAAATAAACAAATAACTGAATATTTAATTAAATCATGCAAAATATTATAAATGTTGAAGTTATAGTAAAGCATGTACTACGAGCATGCCGGGTCGCGCGCAAAGTCTCTACCGCCGTACATAGATACGGCAGATTCCCCAAGAGCCTTGCAAATTCGACCTGACCTGGAAAAATGTAAAAGGAATACGCAGTGGTTTTGGTGTGAAATGAATTTATTATTGGTCGATAAAAGTATAGTTACCTTTTGGAAAAAATATTATGGATTATATAATGATTTATTTAACTGCCTGGTTAAAGAGTACTGCGAAATCAAAACTTACAGTCAATTATTTTCAAGGAGCGTGCATAATTAAATCTATATACTATATATTACTTTATTTAAAAAAAATATATACATTTACTACTGCCATGTTCGTTTAGTTTCTCTAGATGCTAAACAATACCTTATGTATTACTCCAAGCTATCTGGCTATATATTTCAGTTTGAAGGAGTGTCACGAAATATACTAATATACAAACATACATTTTCGTATTTATAAAAGTACCCTTATTCTTCTTAGATTACAGGAAAACTCCCACAAAATTAAAATGAAGAACGTGGATGAAATCAATCTGTGAGCCCACAATCAATGACAGCCACAACTCGGCCGTGAGCAGAGCTTTGATCCGGAAATGTTGTCAATTACACCATTTCAATAACTGTCATTTCAAATCTGTAAAGCTCACTGTCCACTCGATGTTTAATGCGCTAAATACTGCTACGACGAGTATAACGATATCTCGTAACACTTTTTTATAGACATAGGTATAAAATATATTTCAGTACTATCTGTTTTAATTCTATTATAAGCTTATTTTAGACTTACACAATTTTTTTTTACTTTTCCAGGTGTCAATAATTAGTGATGGATGGAAATTCATATGGAGAAGACTGAAGAAGGTTATGGTAACCCAGTGGTTACGCGTTCGCGCAGTAAATAAAGTGAAGGGGTTCAAACTTCTCAAATTAACATAATAACCACTGACTGACTAAAAAATTGACTTCTACATCATGTAAACTTCGATCTTATGTACGGTTCTTGAAATAAGAGATAGCACAAAGCCAAGGACCACAGTCTATAATTAAATCTAAACTGTTCGTTTTGGATTTCTAAAAGTTTTGTGGGAAAACCTGCTTGCAAATAGTGGCATCCGTTTAGTCGATACAATCCTGTCCCTCGCTAGGAGACCAGCAAGCAGGTCAACGAACTGTGCCAAACAAAGACATGTGGATATCGCGGCGTGTCGTACGAACAATCAGCTTTCAATACTGACAATGGTTGCGTAATTGCTCGCCGCCATTAAAACATTGAATGAATAAACATCCACTCTAGCGAGTAATTATTTCTCCGTTCATTAGCGGGCTTAGTAACGCTGTACTGCGATTGCCATTTAGCCCCTATTACTTAAATAGTTTTCGAATTAAATTAATTATTATAATTTTCCGCCGATCGAGATAGAAGGTAACAGAAAATAATATGGTATTTGTACACCAAAGCGATTAAGTACTTACTTTTTTAGCGCAGAATATTTTTTTATATTATTTGATTAACTTATACTACGAGTGCATACATCATAATATTATGTATATATTAATATTAACATATTGACGACACGTTTGGCTCAGTAGGTAGTGGCCCTACTTTCTGCGCCAACGGTCGCGGGTTCGATTCCCGCTGGGGGCCTTCATTTGTTGAGCACAAACGTTTGTACTCCAGTCATAGGTGTATATATTTATAATATGTATGTATTTAAAATTTTATACGTGTACTATCTGGTATCCGTAGCACAAGCTTCCTTTAGCTTACCACAGAACTAGATGGCGCTGTTGTAATAATGTCCCAACATATTCCTTTATATTATGTAGATAATGTGCGCCGTCTCTAGTTTGTCTTAGAAAATATAGCAAAAAACGAATTTTTACATTCTTGAATAGGTATTATTTTAAAACAGAATATCTAACCATTTTTTTTTATTACATAGAAATTCATTTAAAAAATGTTTAAAACTAAAATACAAAAACATTTTGCCTATTACCTTCGACGATGCCCTTGTGAATTCTTATCAACTACATATTTAAGTTTTCTTCTAAAAATAGTGTTTTAAGCCAGAACTTTCATAGAGATAAGTACACCTATACTTGGTGTGAGCTCGCGACGCGTAATGTAACGTCGGGGATGTTGATAACAAAACATATTTCCTGCAAGATTCAAGACGCTCTAGCGAAGGTCTTATTTTAGTTCCTATTATATTAGGCTAGACTGATTTGGATTAAATTTAGTACTTACATAGATATAATTGATAACAAGGATTAATAAACTATTATTAGACATTTAGTTAAATATAATTTAAAATACAGGATATTAAATAAAATCGACATATTAAGTCCTAAGCTCGCTGCTCCACAAAATATAGTAATTAGAGTAGTTAAGAAAATCTAAGTCAAAAATATTAAAATTTCATCACCTAGATTTTTATCTTAGACTATCTGAAAAGAAGTAATTAATGGTAGCAGTAATTTACTTCAATATCAAAGTCGACTTTTCATCAAGTACTCTTAGTTATATTTGTAATATTAGCAAAGTTTTTCGTGGACAACGTAGACTTATTACTGTAAAAGATTGCAACATCGGACTGCAATTATCCTGTTTTTATGTGTCTTAAAAACTATAAAGTTTACAAGAAAATCTCAGTCAATCAAATAATCGTATATACATAGCATTTATATGAATATCTTCTTATAGGCCAACCCAAGATATTCCTACGAACCTTTCAAAGTAACCCCTACCGTCGCTTTCACGATAGTTACCATATTTTTCAATAGGCATTACATTTCCGTGACATTGTACGTCACAGTCCCGGATCCCAGCGTCGTATCGCAAAGGGTTGGTCGGCCTCAGGCGATTAATTCAGGCCGAGTCAACACCAGGTAGGTGTCGTTTGGTAATCGAATGGGATTGGTTTCCGCGCCACTTCGCCGCCCCCTCTGATTTACGACCCCCCGCATCGCGGTAGCAAGACATCTCTACACTTCTTGAGACATATTCCGTTCGAACTAATGTTCTGTACTCTATGGTTTTTTACTTTGTAAATTTCAAACTTCACGATAACTTTATTTAATTTCTCAGAATCATAAAATATTTTTACGACTCATTTTAATTTTAAACGAAATGAAAGAAAAATGCGTTAATATAATTTCATCTGAGTAATTCTATATTAATTATTATTATAAAAATTCAGAATTCTCATATGAAGAATATGTTCCGCTGCCGCAAATTCCTTCTAAAATCATAGTAGCCTTAAACCACTTAGTATATATCTTAAATTAATTTATAAAGAATTTTATATACTAAATAATAAGACATTGACTTTTACTTCCAAAATATTGGATATTATTATGTTAGACCCAGAAATGCGACTCAGGAACTTCATACGTATTTCATGATATACAATTATTAATAAAACATTTCACAATGTTGTAGTCGGACTGGTTTATTTATTGTATTCGCAAGAAAACTTGCTAACTTTTATTTTCCCAGTAAAGGTGTGTGTGCACTAGAATAGTGCATTTGTACATGGGACTAATGTACGCTAACCAAATAACAAACAAAGAGACGATTAGATTTGGATGTCTATATTACACTATAATGAGCATTGAGCTTAAACAATGTGTTTACCTTTTCACTTAAGGATAGTAAGATTTGTTATATACAGGAAATTATAAAATATTAATATATTAAGTAACTAACGGAACGTCAAAGTCTGGCGTTGATTTCTACGTAAAATAATAGAATAATGTTCAAGGCGTTTATATACAAAGGAACATGGATGCTTTTTCATACGAGATTCAAAAATAGTCCCTTTTCCAAATTAAATAAATACCCTACTTGCTGCACCAACGCTCGCAGGTTCGATTACTGCTTAGTGCGTGTACATTATTGTAGGGATTTATTTGTTTTGATGTTCAAGTCATAGCTGTTTTAAAATCAATATATGTGTAGTGTATTCACTATCTTATATTACATTACATAAACCTTATTTATCATGATAGATATATAGTGCTATGTATCAATATTTTAACACGTTTAGCGCAGTTTGTAGTGATCCTACTCTCTTGCGACTCTCTTCACTCTCTTGGTCGTGGGTTCGAGTCCCCCTGGGGGCTTTCATTTGTTAAACTCGAATGTTTGTACTCCAGTCGTGGGTGTTTATATTTATAATATGTATGTATTTAAAACTTATATATTGTAGTATATGAACTATCTGGTATCTTTAACACAAGCTTCGTGGCTGACCACGGAACTAGATGGCGCTGTGTGTCCCTATCATGTCCCAACATATTTATATTTACTGAAGTACTAAAATGATATAAATGCCTCTAAGGTCATTAACGAATACGAGTATATTTATTTGTTCATGTTTCATATCAAAACAAAGCTATTTGAAACAGTAAAACGTTATCAAAACTGAAAATAGCGTAGCAATTAGTTGACTCGTAGGTCATTTTCATAAATCCGTGTAATCAGATCGGCTAATTTGCCTCTCGCCTAATATACCCGCTGCGAGCGTCGCACGGTCGTCGCACTCACTCCGCACTGTGCGAGGTGCAGTTACTGCGTCGGCACGATCAGATACGAGTGTCACGATATAATTGGGAGAGTTTCCTGAAATTGAGATGCTTAGTTCAAATTCGTTGTAATTAAGTCTACATATGTTTGCTAAAATACTGCTGGTCTCTCGACACCGCTCGCAATTACCAGTTTTGTCAATTATTTAATGCTCATATAGCTTTGAAGATATAAAGGAAAGGAAATAAATTAAATCCAAAATAAGGTCCTTATTTTGGATTTAACTTATTTATCTTTGTGTATCAGAAGTCTAGTGAACTATTAAGTAGAAAAGGCAAAATCAACTACTTGAAGAATAACAAAAATAAATACAATATTTTAAATCATCTCAATTGTACCTCTTAAATATTATAGAGCATCGCTAGCTACGTACGTCGTGGCCACCCCTCCTTGAGAATGCTTGAAAATATATTTCACATTTCTCAAAAAGATTATCATGCCTCCAGTACTAACATTTCTTCTATGCATTTCCCTACGAAGGGCGTCCGGAGGGCTGAGGGCGGCCCCCTCCCACCGAGGCGTGAACATAATTGTAAACCGAGCTTAAGTAAGCCTGAAAAATAGATTAAGCCGTAAGTGGATAAAAATTGCAACATCCGTCAGGGAGGAATCGTCAGATGCGACGCGATTATGCTTAGTACATACCTTCCGCCCAAATACATTCATCAGTCATTATTGTGCATAAAGACCGGATTTTTCTAGATAAGACGAAATAAGACGAGGGAAATATAAAAGGATGTGTTTATCTATTTCATATTTTAGTCCATTAAACCAGTAAATTAAAAGACATGTGAATACAGTAATCGCCACTTGTCTTACGGTGAAGGAAAACATCGTGAGGAAACCTGCATGTCTGAGAAAACCTAGCAAGTTTTCTAAGGACATGTGAAGTCCGCCAACACGCACCAGCGCGGCGGACTATGGCCTGATCCCCTTCGTACTGAGGGAGGCCCGTGCCCAGTGCCCAGTGGGACGTTAAAAAGGGCTGATGATGATGAAAATTTCTAATGATGATCTAAATTTTTCTTATTTAAGGAACTTTGTTTTTAAAGAATTGTAACATACAACGAATAACAAAAGCACATCAAATATTTAAAAGAGAAACGAAAATTAGTAGTAAGATTGGTTTTTGCAAACCCCACTGTTTCGCAAATTTGACCGCAAAATGCACCGCAAACGAGCTAGTTTGCTTTTCCTTTTCTCTGGTTACTGCATTGTTATTTCTTATATACATTATCTTGATTAGTTGTTATTAACTCCAATGAAAATCTTTAAGTTAATGAGATGAAGTGAAATCTGACTTATGACGCAGTAACTTCTACTATTCTGCTCTACTAATCTACATGTAACTCCTCCTTTATCTATTCATCTATTTTTTATTTATGTACTACATAAAAATATACGCATAAAAACTTAAAACAGAATAATTGTTTACGAATGATGATTTACCTCTTTACGAGATCTCTACCAGAACCTATCGAATGTAGTAAAAAATATATATATATAATAATAGAATGACTAATTACTAAAAAATACACACATAAAAATTATATAATGTCATCGCCTGAAGTCTTGATCCTCTTGATTTTTGATCTTCTATGCATTGGTATCGTCCAAATATAAAAAAAAAACAAAATTCATATTGTAGACGGACTTAAACTATTTCCAAACCCATTTAATTTGTATTAATAGTATGAAACGTATACTTTTTCAGTCAATAAATCTTATTTAACATCGTTCTTAAATCTTTAACAAATTTTAATATTCAAGAGATAACTCAATGAGATGTAGTTGTACTAGAACGTTGAATAATCGAGGTAAAGTGGATCTATTGTGCAACTCTTCCTTTAATCGCATCAGTACGGGGGTGCAATGCTTAATGCTATGGTATTTAATGTTTTTACATTTTGTATAATTGGTATATCTATACTGTACCTATTATTTACTAGCGATTCAACCTTGCTTCGCTCAGGTTCGTAACTAGATTTAGAGCAAGCGAAGCCGCGGGTTTCGCTAGTTAATATAAATAGTAGCCTTATAATATTGGCTATCTGCGAGAGAAAGTCCCGTGAAAATCAATCCAGCCGATTCAGAGGTTAGCCGGAACAAACAGACAGGCAGCCAAAAAAATTTAACATTGATTTTTCGATGTTAGTACCGTGTATGCTTTCATATGCAGTTAGTTTATAACTGTTGATTTGAAATAAAAATAGACACTTCAATTTTATGTATATGTATAGATGTATAGATTATATCTCATGAAGTTATTTGTTAGTAATTTCATATTAATTGTGTCATTGACGTCAGTATCGTAGCGTGTCGAACACGTAGCTTACCGTACTACTTGCGGCTTGCGCTACAGTGGCTCCACACGCTGCGCGCTGTTATGCTATACGAATGCTCACTTTGTTATAAATTCGATAAAATTATTATTTTTTATAATTCTAGTGCTTTTATTCCCAACGTTTGAATTGTAAACAAAGTAGTGCCTTACCTTCACTCCGTTTGGGTTAGCCTCAAACATTAGTAAAATACGCATAAAATAGCTTTTTTATCACAGAAACAGAAATAACTGAGGCGTAGCCTTTACTACATAAGCTGTCGTGTCAGAGGACATACATACATACATATATTATAATACTAACATATTATAGATCATCATCATAATAATTATTATTATTACTGCGGAACCTTAATCAAAATAAAAACTTTACTTGAACATTCGTTATATTTGAAATTCAAAATTAAATTATTGCAAGATTTTTAAAAGAATATTTTATAGTGACTTTTAAATGAAGTGTGAATGTGAGAAGTGGCGTTTCCTCTTAGCGATCGTCCCCAGCGGAGCTTACAGGCACTCCCCATATTCAACATTGTGCATACTGCTTAGAGAATCTGATATTAGCCTTATATATAAATCAGCTTAACTGTTTTAATAGTACTTTCATACATTTACGCGAATATTTGATTATTATGGTTTTCACCACCATTTGGAATGACACATAATCAAAAAGAAAGATAGTTTTATTTAAAATCTTTGATAGTGTAGTGGCTAGCACGTACCGCTGGATACCCGTAGATTCAGGTCAATAATCAAGACAAAAGTAATAATAAAATTAATTTGTTTTATTCATAGTGCGATACCTATAATTAATGTGATATAATAATTCAGTAATTTAACCACGACTTCCTGTACAAGAAGCACATAATAAGATATAACTTCCTGTACGAAGCAGTTCAAAGTAAAATTATACTTAGTTATAATTACTTATCCTATAATTTTCACAGCTTTACAAGTCAGAATAACAGTTAATAATGTTTCTAACATTAAAAGCCACTTCCTCTGGTACAATTATTATACATAACTTATGTTTTTATTTCCTAGCGTCCATTAATACGAAGGGATGGTACAGTATAAGAACATTAATCATGGCGGAATCGAACCCCGACCCACCGGTAACTCACAAAGGAACCGTCCTTGAAGTTGCGTCGTGGATGATAGAAATATGGAGTAGCTATGTAAAAATATGTTAGCGTTTAAGTTTTAAGCACTACACTTTTGTAGACAAAGTCCTCGAATTCCATATGACTAGTAATGATATTGTGCAACGCGCTGCGGTAGTTCTATGATTGCTTCAGAGCCCTTTCAATAAAAGTAATTGAATGAAATAAAATATATTCATTTGCACTGCGTGTATGTACAGTTGTAAAATGAAACATTTTAGCTGAATGAATTATTTGACTGGAACTTAACTTCGATTTTTCGTATAAAATAAAGAATAAATTGTTAAAATTATAATACAAAAATGCAGTTTCACCGGCTTCGGAGTGCATCGATCGCTTGTATAATTTAATACTGTAATTAACATGTAGATTACTGGAGACGTGCGCTCATTACTTTAATTATTATAATATTGACACATGATTAATAACTAATTTCGGTTTAACCAAAGCACGTAACGTGTAATACTATAATCTCACTCACATTGTTTGCTTCTCAATCACAAATGATTATTTTATGTGTTATATTACTGAAGATTTTACTACTCACTTTGTTTGATCTCTCTGAAACTGTAACGAACTAATATAAAAATATTGTTTAATACTAATTATGAATCTTATTGATATAATGCAGATTAAAGCGACTCGAACCTTTCTTATTAATTTACTATATTTTTCCTTAAAATAATCTTAAGTTTAAGTTTCACTAAACAATTAATTTCGAAATCGGAGGTTCCATTTCATTACTCCTCGTTAGGGCAAAAAATATATTACGTGAGTCCGGGCTCGGGGCTGATTTACGCTCTCCGCGCACCTTGCTTTTTGTCGCCTTCTACTGTGCCATTACCACCTATCGGCCATTAAGGCGAGCCGGAGATAGCCTTATCGACTACTGGATGCGACACGCCTTCTCGTTCGTCCGTCCACAGTGCACGTACACTATCTAGCTTGAAAACATAATTATAGAAACTAGCTACTCACCTTCACTTTGCCCGGGCTCGTCCCTGGGACTTCATTAAATGACTAAACTTTGGTGCTGCGTAAATAACTCTTACAACGATGTACTCGTTACTTAGAAGCCTCATACCAAATAACAATTAGCCCGTCCCATAAAATAGTACAGTAAATAAAGCCGTTTTTTTTTGGTCAACCTCGCACTAAATTTCCGAGATTCAATATTAATTTTTTTTTGAGGTTAAGGGTCTTTTACTGACCATAAAAACACAAAATGCTGACAGATCCAGGCGGAGCTTCGAATAATCTTGAAGAAAAGTTTTTGGCCTATATCTCAGAAACTATGCACTTTAGAGCAAAAGTTATTGAAACCATTATTGTGGAAATTAAAATTTCGCATCTTTTATTTTAGGTCAGTAAATAAAGCCTATAAGGGCTGAATATAATTATTTCGCGTACATAGTATATATATCGGCACAAGCTCGCACAATGTTGTGGACGGCAAGGTTAAGGTGGAGCGAGCAACACGGTCCAGCGCTAGGCGCGACTCAAAGTGCCATTTCATTCCAACATTATCGTTTTTACATGAATAGCTATTAATGTGTCGTTCAAACGTTATGTTCTTTTAAGTAGGGGTTGAGGGTTGAAGTGCGTAGGTGTAGTGATTTAAGATTATTCAAATGTAATAAAAATTAAATTTAAAAAAACATATATATGAAGTACACACGTATTAATAGATTTTTTTTATATTTTATTGCTTTGATTGAAGATATTCCATGTAAATTTCATTTTTCTATGTATCCGTAACATTTAATATAATTTATGTAGAGTTTGGCTGTGAAGTATGAGTATTTACAAACAAAAAATCCCATCGATTCGACAACATCTCTCAGATGATGCGGAAGTAGGACAAAGCTACAGTTTAGGAAACACATTTTAACATTCATAATGCGTAGTTACGACGTGAGGAATATTATTACATCTCCTGCAAGGTTAGTAGTCGCAGTATAAACATCTCGTTTCGTAGAGTTATCCATAATAAAAAAACGCGGTTGGTTGTACGCAAGACAAAAACAACGTGGTAACCATAACGAATATGCTTTTATCCACTTCTGGACATATGCCTCTCTTATAGAGCGGTATAGAGCACATACTTCAGCTTTAAAAGCCAGGCCTAAACCCACCTAAGGTGAGTCCAGACAGAGATTTATCTATTATCTATACTAATATTATAAAGCAGAAGAGTTTGTTTGTTGGTTTGTTTGTTTGAACGCGCTAATCTCAGGAACTACTAGTAAAATAGAAATAGAACCGAATAGAAAAATTCGTTTTGTGTTAGATAGTCCGTTAATCGAGGAAGGCTATAGGGTATATTTCATCACGCATCAATAGGAGCGGAGCATCAATAAAAAATGTTGCAAAAACGGGAAGGGTGGGTGTTAGTTCTGCGAGAGTACCGCGCGACTCAGCAAGAATTTGGATTCCGGTCTTTAGAACGCGTGCGAAGCCGCGGGAAATGCTAGTATTATTATATAATGGTGTTAATAAGATAGCTAACCTGCAATGTACGATCATAGCTATTAACTTACCACAATATCCGAGTCAGCGCGCGATGACGTCCCGCGCTCGACTCACAGCCTGTAATACACGAAAATTACGTAAATTTTACTAAAACGTGTACGAGTTTATTAGATTCCCGGTTGTTGTCTAATTTCAACGTTACATTATTTAAATTTACTTGTGTTACATGGAAAAATCAACTTTAACGGTAAATAATTACGGTTTAAATTTGTGTCCTGAGGAGGGTATTTAGTGGAGCTGTAGGCACATCACGCGTGTCGATTCCGGACGTAAAAGAGAATGGTTAATCCAATTACAGGTTGAAAGGGCAATCTGAATCCTCATAAGGGATAATTATTAGCTGAGTAATAAGGGCCGGAACTGATGTTAAATAAAACCTTCCGAGCGGCGTCCCCCCACCCCGCGCCACCGCCTGCGACACTGAGGCCAAATGAGACTACGTTCATTATCTTTAAATACATCTTTTATAAACAAGTAAAATTAAAAACAATTTTTTTTACTAATGTAAGAAAAACGACAAAAGCTTGTTGTAAGGTTTTATTTCAAGTCGACACTGATCGAAAATCGGAGTGAGAATGAATGTAATATTTACTTATTTTCTACTGTCATCGAGTCGGTTTTGAACGCATTTACCCTCACTCCTTCACAAAAAAAACAATATAGTTTCTGTATTGATTATTATCTCTTAAAAAAGAAATCAAATAAACAACTATAGTAGTCAATGAACTGCCTACATCTTAACATAAAATAATATAATTTATAAATAATAATTATAAGTAGGATTAAACAATAATCTAACATTCGGCCATTCTGACAACCAGGTTTGTCCTCAAACCAATTTCAACTTTCTAGTTGACACCTCGCCCCTCGTCACCCTGATCGTGTGATACTTCCCAACCCAAGCTGACTATGCTGGCATCTACACCCCTCATTACTAACAGTCATCAAGCGAAGACCAACCTCTTTTCCATTAGTTGACATCTACTACCCTTATTACATCATAAAGTCTGCACTAGCCTTCTCAACCTAGACACAGAAGTTGGTACTTCACAACTCATCACTAGTAGTAACCGTGCGAGATTGCCAACGCCACTACTTGAGTTGACACATCACCCCTCACCAAGTCAGTGACCGTGCGAGACTTCTCAACATACAATTAATCACCATTTCATCCTTGATAGTTAATACACATCATCAGCATTCTAATTTACTTATTGTTACATACAATTTGCTTATTTAACACAACTTATTCTTTTAAAAATATGTCTCAAGTACTACATTTCTTGTTAGGTAGGTACACAACAAAGTAGGTATATATACTTCATAATACATAATTTTAACATTTAACAAAATATTAAACCTTAATCATTCCTTAAGCACATCATAATAATATAATAGTTCATATTATTCATTTATTTATTTCATATTATATATTCATCATAATAGTATAATTGTTCTGTTTTATTTTTCATACAGAATTAAAATAATTGAAATAAAAATAACAAAATAGAACATTACTAGTAATATGATTTCTCATAAAATATTTAATATTATAACATTATAGTTTTTGTTTAGGAACTGACTTCTCCGTCAGAGCTATCACTATCATTGGCTATGGATATCCAAGGTTGTATGCGGTCTGCTGACCAAACATTACTATATCTACCTCTAGATATATTAGATCCAGGAATACTAGAAACCTCGTATCGATCTTGACCTAAAACTTTCGTTATCCTAAATGGGCCTTGATACTTTGGTAGCAATTTTTTACTTTTGCCATCATTAGATGGAATATTTTTTAATATTTTAACTAGATCACCTACTACATAAAGTCTTGCTTTCTTCCTTTGTTTATTAAATCTTAATTGTTGTTTCTCTTGATCTTTTTCAATGTGATCGTTTATTTCCTGTCTTATTTCATATAACCCTTTATCATTTTGTCTAGTGTCAGTCAGTGTATAGTCTAAACTACCTTCCCCCTGCCCTAGCAAGCGCTTTCCAAATAAGGCTTCCCCAGGTGTTTTTCCGGTACCTTTATTTATAGTATTATTAATTCCCCATTGAATTTTACATAGCTCTTGGTCCCACCTATTTTCACCTAACTGGTCGTTATATGTCCTAAGTGAGTCTAAAATTGTCCTATTATAGCGCTCCACTTGGCCATTCGCCCGTGGAGCTGAAACCGCATTTAAAACGTGTCGTATTTCATATTCTTTACAGAACCGACTAAACTCTGAAGATGTAAAACAAGAACCACGATCTGATATTATCCTAGCAGGGTGGCCAAATAAACTAAATACGTCTTTTAATGCTCTAACAGTCGGTTCAGCTTTGGTATTTCGAAGAGGTTTAAGCACGCAATATTTCGTATACCCGTCCACAATAACTAATAAATATTGATTACCCTTTACGCTTTTTACAAAAGGTCCTAAATGATCTACATGAACCGTATGATATGGTATATCTATTTTCGGTATACTATGAAGAAAACCTTCTTTTGGGCCAGCTGGTTCTTTACTAAATGCACAATGTAAACATGATTTTACGTACTTAGAAATAAACTTCTTCATTTTAGGAAACCAAAAATCTTTTTTAATCTTCTCAAGGGTCTTTTCTACAGAGAAATGGCCAATGTCATCATGATTTCGTTGACATATTTGCCACCTGGCATCTTTTGGAACTACCCATTTTAAATCTTCCCCTACCTTACGATATACTCGATTGTTCTTAATAATAAAATTTTGTTTAATATCTAGAAATTCATTATATCTGGGATCTTCCAAGACAGAGCGAATGTGTTGTATCTTAGGATCAGATAATTGAATACTAAGAAGCCAATCTTCTTGGGATATTTGTAAAACTCGATTTATGTGATCATAACTATATAGTTCATCATTACTGGGAGCGGGATTACGGCTTAAAGCATCTACATGCTTCATAGTTTCACCCGGCCTATACTCAATTACACAATCGTATTCCTGTAATGCTATCCACCAACGCGCTACTCTAGGTATGAGATCTCTTTTCAAAAACGTGGATCGTAATGCATTACAATCAGTTAGAATCTTAAAATGTGTACCTAGTAAATACGGGCGAAATCTGTTTAACGAAGCTACAACGGCAAGAGTCTCCAGTTCATAAGCGTGTAATTTTTCTTCGTCAATTGTAGTTTTTCGGCTAAAATATGCTATAGGTTTAAGTTTCGCACCTGAGCTCTCTTTTTGTAGTAAAATACCACCTAACCCTATTTTCGACGCATCACAATGTAGTTCTGTTATGTAATCCGGATTGTAAATACCTAATATTGGACGCTCAGTTAACTTTTCTTTTAATTTTGTGAAAGCTTCTCTCTGTTGTCGCTCCCATTTCCACGATACGCTTTGTTTTGTCAAATCTGTTAATGGTTTAGCTATATAGGCAAAACCTTCTATGAACTTTCTAAAATAACTAGCTAACCCTACGAATTGTCTTACTTCGTGCACCGTTCTTGGTTCTGGAAACTTACTTACAGCAGTTATTTTCGATAACCCCGGCTTAATTCCTTCAGCGGATATTTCAAGACCTAAATAGTCAATCACTGTCTCAAAGAATTTACACTTTTTAATATTCAATGTTAGTCCAGCTTCTCTAATCAAATTGAAAGTTTGTTCTAATTTAAGATAGCATTCATCATAGTCTTTACCCGCAATTAATAAATCGTCCATATAAGCAATAGCACATTTGTGTTGAGACTTATTTAAAATTTTATTTATCGTACGCTGAAATATAGCAGGACAATTAACTAAACCAAATGGTGCCCTTTTAAACTGATAAAGACCATCAGGAGTGATGAAAGCTGTAAGATGTTTACTTTCTTTTTGTATAGGTATTTGATAGTACCCACTAGCCAAATCTAAACATGTAAAATAAGAATTACCGCTTAGTAAATCTATCTGGTCATCAATCCTAGGTAATGGAAAATGATCTTTAGCAATTTTCCGATTTAATGCTCTATAATCGACACACAATCTAAACCCACCTGTTTTTTTTGATACCAGCAATATAGGACTCGCGTAAGCTGATTCAGATTCCTCAACTATATCATTGTCAATTAATTCCTTAACTAAATTTCTAACTATTTCTTTTTCGGATATGCTGAGTCTATAGGGCCTATAAACCACGGGTGTTTCATCGGTAAGTTTAATAGCTAACTCCGTTACATGTGTACAACCAAGCTCTGAGAGGTCCTGTGCAAAACAATCTCTAAAACTATTAATTAGATTGTATATCCTAATTTTCTGCTCACTTGACAAGTTAGGATTAATATTTATTTCCTCGCGATTTATAGGACTTAAAGAGGTTTGAGTTTTGAAACAATTAATTACTTCTGAATTATTTGTATGCTCCTCTTCAAGTATATAAACTTTAGCTATTATATAATCTTTAGTAAAATAGAGAGGATTATGTGAAATATTAACTATGCTTATGTAACACTTGGTGTCGCTAATTACATAAACACCCTCCTGAACGTAATATTCATTTCCACTTATATCGCGATAACTCCCTTTTATGTATACAGTCGCGTCGGTTACGTCAACGCTGTAACATTTAACTATACCCACTTTATTTATTTTGCAGTCAGAAAAAATGTATAACCTGAATTTCAGCAATGGTTCATGTTCCAAGGTAGTAAAATACGGTGTGAGAGTTTTATATAAAATGTTTAGAGAATATTCTGTCTTTATAACTATTACATTAGGCAATTCGGTAAGATTTTGTCCTATTAATAAATCTGTATGTAAATTACTATTAGGTACTATATATGCCATTATATTCGCCTCAACAGAATCAATACATATATCAAAGCATGTTTTTCCTATAGGATTAACACTTATATCTGCAATTCCACGAATAACCGGTAATGAATCCTTTGAAACTATTAAGCCTAATTTTACCACACTTTCATATCTTATGAGTGTACAGTCGCTACCTAGGTCAACAAAACATTCTAAAGTAAACTTGTTATTGACAACCACTTTCTTGTAATACTTGGATTTAGTTTTACCCACAACATTCTCTATTAGTAAAACACGTTTGTCATTACTATTCACTAAGTTTGTAAGCTTTTGAGTACAATTTTGAGATGTATGACCGAATCTACTGCATTTATCGCACTTTACAACAGGCTTTTGACACTGGTATACTCTATGACCTTTTTCATTACAGTTGAAACATATTGGTTGAATACTAGTGTTAGATATATTCGTTTGAGAGGTTTTTACACGACATTGTAACGCGCGATGCCCGGGTTCATTACATTTATTACAAATTATATTTACCGATGCTCTATTCCTACTAAAATTAGAACTTCGTAATATATCTTTGTTTTCTTTACAAATATCCTTTAAGAATTTTAAAAGATCTTCAGGCTCTGTAAAGCGGGCAGACGATGCCCCGGCACGTATTGTACGATCATCTATACCGTGAACTATACAATCAACTGCCCGCTTCCCTTGTATATCGCAAATATTCAATAAATTTCTTTTTTCATAAAAATAATCGTCTAAATCGTCACCTACCCTCAACCGCTTGTCGAGCATTTCTGCTAATAGAGCACCATAATTTGTTTCAAATGGAAAAGCTTTATGTAGTAGTATTTGCCATTCAGCCCAGCTATGTAATACCGTGCTTTGACTATCATACCATTTTTTAGCATTACCCGACAATTTAGGTAACGCAAAATGTATAATACGAGATTCATCCCAATTATATATTTTCGCACATTCATTGACCTTTGACAGCCATAGATCGATACGATGATTCTTAATAGATGGATCAAATTCTGGCAATAAATTATTACTTGACGGTAAACTCTGCTTATTTAAGGATTGAAAAAAATTAGCTATATCATTAAAGTTTAACATTATACTTGAATTAGCGTTAGTACTCGCCTCACCTACATTAAACGGCACGGGTGTCGCAGCTGACGTCATCTCCCGCGGTCTAGGCGAACATCGTGAGTTCGCTGTTGACTGTCTACGCGTTGAACCAAAGCACTCTGCCTGAAGAGCTGTATCTCGTCCGGTCGTAGAAATTCTTGAACAGATTTCGTCTCGTCCGGTCGCAGAAGTTCTCATACTCGTATCGCCTCGTCCGGTCGCAGAAGTTCTCGTACTCGTATCGTCTCGTCCGGTCGCAGAAATTCTTATACTCGTATCGTCTCGTCCGGTCGCAGACAAACTTGTTATTTGTACACTAGACTCTCGTCCGGTCGCAGACTGACTTACACATTGATTAGATTTATTTCGCCTCGTTACCTCAATATGCCTCGGCTGTGACGGTGTTCTTGCAGATCTTCTTCTAGATCTTGAACTTCTTTTTACGTTTGAACGACTTTTTCTTCTTTGTTGGTTATTTTGTTGCACGTTTTCAATAGTATGTCGTTTCCTTTGTCTTTCAGAATGACCACGTGAACGTGAGCGAGGACGTTTGGACTTATTCATTGTTGAAGTAATACCACTTCTGATGTAAGAAAAACGACAAAAGCTTGTTGTAAGGTTTTATTTCAAGTCGACACTGATCGAAAATCGGAGTGAGAATGAATGTAATATTTACTTTTTTTCTACTGTCATCGAGTCGGTTTTGAACGCATTTACCCTCACTCCTTCACAAAAAAAACAATATAGTTTCTGTATTGATTATTATCTCTTAAAAAAGAAATCAAATAAACAACTATAGTAGTCAATGAACTGTCTACATCTTAACATAAAATAATATAATTTATAAATAATAATTATAAGTAGGATTAAACAATAATCTAACACTAAATGCACATATAATTAGATACGTTCCTTATAAGAAAAAAATATTTTTTAACATTTTCGTAGGTCGCCCTGTTTGTTCCCGCTAATCTCTGAATCGGTTGACGTTATAAGGAGTAACTAGGGTAGATCCCAAACAAGACGAGAGTGAGTCGCTAGTAAATCAATATTTTTAAATAATACAAAAAAAAAATATTTGCCAAAGATTCTAAATTGTAGTTATAAAGAAAATTTAAATACAGTTTTATAAATTATTCATTATTCATAATAAACGTATACATTTTTTGAAATAGTTTAAGATTTTATTTAGTTTTGAAGTTTGACATTTTCTTTAAAATAATAATGGCTTTCTTTAAAAATATACAGTTATCAAAGCTCTCATAACAGCTTAGGACAAGTGACGCACTGCCTCGACATTCTACAATAAGTGAAAAAATAATACTTACACATCATTTAGTAACCCCTTGTACTAAGTGTCCCGGCAACCATCATTTAGGAACGAACATTAGTACTATGTTCTTTTAATTATATGTATATGTTGAATATTTCTTACATTAGTTATTTAGACAAACTAATTATCCTGGAAATCAAAAAGTCTAAGAATTTGGTATAACTCAAAATATATGTACTCGTACTCTAAACATGCCAATAACATGATATGAATGTACTACGCATTTTGTCCTAACAATTTAATCAACTTGTTTTAAGTTCTTAAAATGACTTAAATGAAAGTCTATAAAAATGATGATAAAGCAGTAATTGAAACGTTCTAGCTCACATTAAATAAGCAATCTCCAATATTGGACAGTCCCAACCCTTTTACGGGTGTTACAAACATGAAACTTGGCATAACAAATCCTAAGCGCCGGCTACAGAATAAGCCGATGTCGTGGATAGCATGTTATTTCCAAGCTGTAAGGTGCAAAATTTCATAATTTATGTTATTTAGTAAGTTTGCGTCATAGAAGGAAATTAAATCACTAAGAATGGCAGCGGCCGTGTATCGGCATAATGTCCCCTCTAGGGATTGCAATCCGGAAAACCGGATCCGGTAATCCGGCGGATCCGGCATCATTTCACGGTCACCGGGTCCGGTACTAATATACCGGATCCGGCGACCGGATCCGGTGTTACTAATTTTTGGCAAAATAATAGAGCTTTTGCACGAGTTGGTACTTTAAATGCGTAGTGCGTGGTCTTCATGCGTGCGAGTTGGTGTCTGACATAAATATAAGACTTGTTTGTTAGCATTCTCGAATACTATAATAATTATAATGGTCTCATCTCTGTAAATTAAGGTAAATTATATTAGATTTTATAAAGTTACTTTATAAATAAAAAAATATTGATCTATCTGTGAAAGTGACATCTAGGAACACTGAGCTACTCGTTACAACGTTTAAATTTTACCTAGTTGCTTACACTAGCCACCGCTACATTTTAATTATTTGCTCGTTGTCTAATCTTAACATTGGGTTAGAAAATGCTCCATCCTGAATGACTGATAGATCAACGCACAGCCTATACCGCTAATCGTAGAGACCTGAATCGTTTAGGGTGTGACCTTGTAGTTTATGACGTAGTTATCGGATTAGAAATGATTTTTCGAAATTTTATGGCTAAGGGAGTAAAAAACGGGAGCAATGTCTGTATGGTGTGATTCCAATCTATTTCAAATTTTGCATAAAGATACTTTAACAGAATTGATGGAAAACGTGTTTCGTATTTTATTGAAACCCATTGCCTTACGGGGTTAAAAAGGGGAATACAGTAATTTAGGGGTAACTTACATCAAAGATGAAATCAATACTTCTTAGTGCTTTTGATTTAAATAACAGTGTATTTTTGCACATGTTTGAAAAACGTAATACTTTTCTCAACAAAGTCCACAAAAAGTTTTTAATAGTAGGCATAGGTCTATCTACTACTACAAGAAAACCGAATAACTGGTTTAAGGAGTAGTCCTCATAACAAAAAGGAATGAAATGGTAAATGGAGAATCAATTTCTAGTATATTATAAGTAAAAGCGTATAGCCAAACATATTTTTTGTACTTTTAGTTAGTTCCGCTAGTTTTTTATAAACTACTTACCTATATTAAGTACAATGATACTTGAATAACTTAATAACAGTTCATTTTGTACCAAAAAGGCGAAAATTATATCGATCTGAACAATCCGGCCGGATCCGACCGGATCCGGTCGGATTGATGGAAATTCTGCCGGATCCGGCCGGATTGAAAATGACGCCGGATTGCAATCCCTAGTCCCCTCCGCACAGAGGGTCGCAAGATTCGGTGGAATTTGGGACGTTTTACTTCACCTATCATATATTATGCATTAATATTTATATAAGTGTGAAATCAGGAGACATTCGATTACTTGCAGGTTTTATTATACGTAGTACCGTTCGACCTCAAAATGTTTCAAGGACAGACGATTTAATATATTTCTATATGAAATTTGGCAAATATTTGTGAATATAAAACATATTATTAATAGTTTGGATAATTCAAAAATTAATTAATTGCAAGTTAGTTGTAATTATGTACATAGCGGCCTTCCCCTGTCTCCCAGGCGGTATCAACATTAGTTACACTATGACTTTATTTCACTTGTGTGTATCCCTTCTCAACCTTCACTTAACTTCGCATTCCTACTCAATCACCATCACTCGACAAACTGTCGCCCTTTATTTACATAAAACAAAAGAATCTCTTATTTCTACAATAATACTATAACAAGTTTCCAAATTTTCTCGTAATGTAGATTTCTTTCTGAAAGTATTTTTCGCTTTCCCCCTAAAGGCAATATATCATAAATATTCTCGCAAGTTAGAGCCGCCACGAATCGACATTAAAATCATACTTAACAACCATTTGTTACTTCTAATAAAAATAATTTAAATACTTTAAATTTTTGGGTAATCATATACGAGATTGGACGCACGACATATTTTTTTAATATTCGTTAATCAAACAATTCATCGTCTGAGGTACCTTTTGCCATTAGATACATACTTTTACAATGGATATCGGTATTACATACTGTGGATACTAATGCATTTCCGCGTACTTTTTCCCTTTCATCTGATTGTATTCCGCCGCAGCTTTATTTGCCATTATTCTTAAGCATGGTTCAGACGTACTATTATGATGTAAAAACTTTCTCTGCTCGCATCAACGCAACGATATCTATGAATGCTAAACATTCTAACTAAAACAATTTTAGAAATTTTGGCATTCCAATTATATGGATTTCAATTAAAATAGTTTGCTATGACAATACAAATAAAATAAATAATAAGATAAAAAGTTACTTTAAAAAAACCAGTATAATAACGTAAGCACACACTCACTGTGTTTCTCAAAATGAATTGGCAATAGTTACTCGTACTTGAGTACATTTCAAAATCTCAGACAGTACAGCTAACTGTGTTTGTAGCAAAAATGCGCAAACTTCCACCCACAAGGGAAGGACTTGTCGGAGTTGCAAACTGCTTTACTTCGTCGTGCGGCGAGTCTCGTGCAAGTGACATCACCACTTGTTATGTCATAAAATATAATTAGTTTTAAAAATAAAACAATATCTTGTATCACATCTCCTGTATATATAGTGCCGTATAGTAGCAGCCTATTTAGACCATTTTACATTGTCAAACTTATTGGTAATTAAGTAAGTAACTACTGTAGTATACTGTGTACTAATTTTCAAGAAAACATAACCATAATTTCAATAAAAAAATAGAATAAATTCGAGTTTATTTTATTTTTATTGAACATATTATCTGAGGTTTCATAAAAGTAATCCTAAAAGCCAAACAAGCTTTTAAATAAATCTTGATGCAAAATATTTTATTTTTATACCTTGTAATTTATATCTTTGTTTGTAGACTAAAAATCGATGATTTTGTAAATAAGTACCCAAAAATAACTTACTTCTTTTCCCATTTTTGTTTATATTTTTGTTATAACAGTAACAGTATATTTTACGCGTGTTTCGAGTGCCAATAATAGTTTTTCGTTGTTTACATTTTAATCCACATTAAATTACAAAGACGAAACTTTTGTGTTGCTTTAACTGAATATTAAAAGATTGTGATATTGACTGAGAGTCCTTAACAAAGTGCAATCTCTTCAGTACTTTAATGGCATGAGCGAGCTGTCGTCACGTCGTTAATACGGGCCGCTGCAAATCCATGGGTTTTGAACTAAAGAGGTCTCGTTTGATTTAGAACTATGAGCGCATTCAGAAAACTATTACTGTTGAATTACTGGAAAAATATAAATTGAAATGTTTCAATTGTAAACCGTGTAAAACCGTAAAGGTAATACTATGTATTTATATCGTTTCAATGATTTTAGTTGAGCAGTTATCGAGATTTCCTGAAAGTAGCAACTTTGCAAATCCTGTCCTATATTTGTAAAGATTATTTATTTTATAAAGTGTATTTTCTTACAGAGTTGCGACGCAAGTTTTTAAATAAAGTTATAAATTTAAAACCGATGAAACTAACAAAACCAAAGCCACACAACTTTTAGCTCGAAGCAGAGCGCGAAAGTTAGCGGCGACTAGTTGTAGAGAAAATGTCCAAGTTTTCATTCGAATGCCACATATCGAGCTTTAATTTTAAAGCTTATCTATGGTAATAAAAAGCAATAGACGAAACTTGAATTTTTTGTTGTTTGAATATAATATTATTTTTCATAAATATTATACTTATTATTTTATCTTACGATAAGTTGAAATCGAAGATATCATGTATAATCAAACTTTATTTTTTAAAAAACGTTACATTTACTGACAACAAAATGATAAAGTTTAAAAAAAATAACTAAAAATATTCAAAAACATTATTTTTACTCTTTATCTGAAACTCGCTCAGGGCAAGGAATTTGTGTACAGAATATTATCACCAAAGTCAGTGCGATGAAGACAAAATTCCCGAAAATATGAATAAAATACACTTTCCTCAGGTTTACGAGGTATAAAGTAAAGCGAAACTAAAAGAAATATACACCGCCCGCAGTCTGCAGCGGATTCTTACTTAGATGACTTGTTTTCACGTTAAGATTTATTCCTACAAACTCCCTTCCCGCAGCGCTTTATTATATTAGTGGCTGCGTCTTCATGGCCTTATATTTATAAATATTTTAAAGAAAAAGTTCAAAGAAAAGTTATAATAAAATGACAGTCTCTAGTCGGCATGTTTACACACCTATTAATCTGTATATGATATAATATGATGATAATGGCGATCTCCTCATGTCTCAATTAATTTAACTCCAATTGTGCGTAAATACAGGAACACTTTCTAACTTACACTACGTGTCATGGCCCAATAGGATGGAAATTCTAAGGCAAGCAAGTTATAGTAAGCTTTCAAACTTTGAGCTACTTATATGAATTTCTCATAGCCTTTTCACTTTGACACGGGATTTCAACCCATCGTTTTCAAATACAGTCCATACTATAGAATACCTATGAAACTGTCACAAAACTTTTATAAATTCATGAAGCAGTACGCAAGAGAATTAGACAAGATGTATAATATTTTCTTTTACAATTTGTTTGTATTATTTAAATTTTTAGCTTAATCGTCCCTTAATGCATTCAAACAAGCTCGTTGTTCACCAGTAGTCGCTACACCGCGGAACAAACGGGCCGCGGAAAGGTGAGGGATAATAATGAAGATGGACACACTCTCCCGCGCCTCACTGTCTATAGTTATAAATAATAATAATAAATAAATAAATATGTTGGAACATTATTACACACAGTGCCATCTAGTTCCGTAGCTACGAAGGAAGCTTGTGTTACGGATACCAGATAGTTGATATACTACATATATAAGTTTTATATACATACATATTATAAATATAAACATCATCTATAGTCGAGGGACAGAAAGTCCGCGCCGCCAGCAAGAACTTCACTATGTGGCTGCAATGAGATTGTTTTTATTTGCCCCCACACTCAGTTATTTACGTAATGTTAGAAATTTCAGCTTGCGACTCTCATCTCAAAATCAAACAATACCTTTAAACGTTTACGAAACTTTTTCGAATATACAGTTGAATATGTCGTGCGTAGAATGTAAAATTGATCTTAATTGAATTGAATCTAAATTGAGCTTAAAATGCATTTAGTACTTCTTAACATCCCAAAGCTGGGTGAGGGCCATGATGCCGGACAAGTGCGCGTTAGCGGAATCCACGTTATTATATAGAACGATTGTTACCTAAACGTTGAGTAAGTTTGTGTATAACATATGATGTAAGAATTCATTTAAAGAATCAACAACAAACCAAGAAACTTAAACGTATAAAGCCAACATTTACTTAATCAGGTGTTACGTACGTTTATCATGTAAATAAAGCAAAATATGTAATTGAAATTGTTATCAATTACTCTGTTTATTTGCAACAAAACTAATAAATCCAATATGCAGCTTACTCTGAACTGGATAGCGAGAACTCGAATTAACACAACGAAGGAGCATAAATCAAACTGGCCAGTACTGGTTTTTCGCTTGGCGTTTCTCCAGCCCTGCCGCTCTGCCGCCCTGCCGCCCTGCCGACCTACCGCCCGCCCTCTGGGCGCCCACTGTTCGCGGACAGTTGCTTTGGATATACGTGGCATTGGCTAGATCGCATAGATTATTTTGCGGGGAAAGATAAATAGAGAATGAGTGTTAGAACACTTTTAGATCACATCCCGTAGACTGTCATGCCTAAACGTATACATTCAAAACTAAAACAAAAAAACCTAAATTAACTTAACTTTTTTAATACAATATAAGCATAATATTACTTTTAATGTTTTTTAAATGTGTATGTGTCACGTCTTCATTCACCGATAGACTATCAAAAGGGATAACATATTATAGTCCATTGTTTGTAATAAATTTTGCCGCAAAGTGGAAGTACTAGAGAAAACATGACTCTAACCGAGAATAGCAAAGTTCAATATCTAGTTTTTCATATGAACAAGTAGAAATCCATTTCAGTTGCAGTAGACCTCTTGACGCTCGAAACTATCCATTCTAATGAAACGTCCATTTCGAGTGGTGTAAGTTGTAATCACACCGGAGCTCGTAATTGTTGTTTCTATTCAGCTTCAATTGAAAGTTGGGCAGTTGCGAGCGACGGCGATATCGGTATTAGCATGCGTCATGCGTTCAAAACCTATACTGTAATAAGCGAGTGAACATTCGTGCGAGAAATATCGTCCTACCGTCAAACAGTTAAACTAGTACGGAGGGCAGTGTTACTTAAACATTGTTGCTTGATTTTAAATACTTGTTTGTTTTAAAGTGCTGTATATTGTTACCAAGCTTTTCTATGTACTTATAATATAAATAAATAAATGTATATCCCGGCACACTCGCTCGGCAGTCAGCAGTCTCGACGCAGACTCTCACTGGGCGCCCAACTTAAATGCGATCGCAATGGCATACAAAGTTTTATCGAAATGTTATACTTCAACTTTAATATACACTGTTCTGGCTGCCAAAATGGACGATGAATTTTGCATTAAGCTGATTATATTTAAACGGTGCAGTGCTTCCGCCGGAAGCAGAAATTAGATATTTTGAAATATAGTGCACTGGGGTAATTCCGAAAATGGGTATATTCCGAAAGTTTAAAAAATCTACTAATCGTAGCGATATTTTACAATTGGCAGCATGGGTCTAGGACGCCAGTTCGATTGTTCTCGCCGTGTCAGTTGTCATGAATCACTAGTGTGAACATAACGTGCGTAGGGTCAAGTTATCTGAGTTAAGTGATTTTCGAGCCTTTTTCGGTGATTCGCAATAACCCCAACACTTGTATCTCGGAAGTCTGGTAAGTAATTTAAATAAATGTTCGATTTTACTATAGATTATCGTTTTATACGGCTTTGTAAGAGGTTTACAAAGTCCTAACAGTGTTCTAATTTTTTTTCGTAATTACCCCATTGGGGTTATTACGATATATAATTATTTCGCAATTACCCCATTACATTTTTTCATAGTAATTGACAGTGATTCTAAAACTGTTAAGAAATAACATAATATTTCATATATAACATAACATTGCTTAAAACTATTTTTTTTATTCTTTAATTATTAATAAAAAGTGGTTCATTTTTTTTCAGAGCTAACATGCCTGAACTTACATTAGAAAGAGAGTCATACGTTACACATCATGAACGAATAAGCCACTGGACGCGACATATAAGCGGACGTACCTTTGCCGGTCTTGTCAGTAACTGCTGCTAACCAGATCCAGATACATATATTTCATCCGACCTCATTTCGCTCAAAAATATTTTGCAATTGTCTTATATTATATAGTATCAGTTAAAGTAACGGGATTATAAGTAGCCGAGTTACGTCAATTTCCAGTCCACAAGCAAAAAGTAACGATAATCCGTTACTCCGTTGTTGAGCAAAATAAGGACACAGAGACAAAGAAACTTTTACATTTAAAATATTTGCAAGGAACTCCGTTTCCACTTTATTTATTAATTCAATGAGACTATTCAGAATTTTCTAGACCAACAAGAGCACCCAAGAGCAATGATTCAGGCAGTACTTGACCAATTTATTACCTAACTCACATTTACATTTACTTTTCATAAATATATTTTATAAATTTTATTTTTTACAATACTTTTGCTTATTTAATAATTCTCTTGCAAAGCAAACTCTAAATAATTGACACGATTAAGAAAGAAAACATGTATAATACGTAATATATGACATTTGAATAAAATGTAAACGAATCAATTCGCCGTTCAAAGGCTATTAAAAAGCTAACGATTACAAATAAGCACTATTTCATTGAGAGTATCCAATAACATTCGACGAGCTAGTAAGTACAATCGACGGGTACTTCATTACGCCGCCGCGTCCCGGCGCGGGACATGACGCCTGTTAGGACCGACTCAATTTGCACGTTTGATGCACTGCCTTCATAAAACCGTAGACTCAATTCTACCATTCGATCATTCAAATTGTGTTTGTGAGGCCCGTCTGTTTTATCGATAGGTGTTTTTTGTACAGCTTTTTAATTAATCTTAATCACTTTGTTTCTTACAGTTTTTTCTCTATATAATATAATATTTAGGAAAATTTTTTTGTATGTGAGTATATAAAAAGGCACTGAACTACGCAATAATTAAAATATATTTAAAATTGCTGGATTTTAAGCATAATCTTCCTATTACTAAACGATTTGACTGTTATTGATAAAAAATGTGTAGGTACCTGGTACATAATATATAGACACATCTAGTTAGTTTCAAACTGAATACAATTTAAGTAAAATAAATTATTAATTTACATCCGGAAATCGGAGTCAACGTATAACGGACATCAGAATTGCTCATTTACAGCTCGTCGGTAGTTGCTAGTTGCGTATTACATTACTGAAATACGATTTCAGCTTACGCGATACTTAACGGAAGCATCTCTCACACGAATCCTATTGTGTTCGGGACATAAATTGCAGTGCTTGGTTTTTTGCAATTTAAAATGCACACATATACGCACATTCAATACTCAAAGCTCTAACGGAACTTATACAATTTGTGATAATAAACAAGCTTTTAAAATTTGCAAGCCGATTAAACTTTTTTTAAACTATCAAGTATGGACCAACACTGCAGGCCGACCCCAGCACCAATCCCAAAAATATAAATAAATAAATGGGCCTAGAGACAATTTTACCAAGAATTTAATTGTATTTCAATCATATTTGAATTTTACTAAGGGGTTAGCAAAATATACTACCCATAAAAACTGGAAAACTGTCGATTGGTTTATAATATAGAAATATGGAATTTTAATTAATCAACTGGTATAAAGTGAAAGGATAGGAGGTCATCGGACGCGAGGTCACTCCGACACGATGTAGGTCCTTTTTGTACGCACTGAGTACCGCCGGGGGATCGGTTGCTCGCTCATATCGCGTTACGTGTTACTTTTAGTATCGGGCACACGGATATAAAAGATACTTTACGTGTATTCACTATTGCCGAATAGTTGCAAAGGATTATGGCTATTGATTCTCCTAAATGGCCTTACTTTTATAACTGTCGAATGGATATAGATTATAAGCATTTAAATGACATACCGTGGTGTTACTTTTAGTTAGTCGACTGACTAACATTAGAGACAACGTTAGTTGTTTGCTTTCGTTGAATAGACGCTATATAGTTGCCGATTCTACCTAATATTAGTAGTATATGTAAAATATATCACTATATAAAATTAAAACAAATTTTATAAATCGTACGTATCGCTTGAAACCATGATGAGCTAAACAAAAAAACATATAGGACCATCTTTAAACACTTTATTAAGAGTGGCATTTTCTAATAGAGTGACTAATGTTATTACGAGTATGTTTAACGTTTTCTATGGAAATAATTTTTGATCATATTTTTTTCAATATATTATTATACATATTTATATTTATGTATTTATTTTAATACATAAATGCCACTAATGTCTTAAATAATATTTTACTACGGTCTAGCTAGTAAGTTACAAACGAATTGTATATTTTTAATATATTTCGTGTAGAATCAATCTCCATATCGCATAGCTATCTGTGAGTCTAAAGCCTTACAGACTGAGACCAAACTCTCAGTAGGATCGTTTATTATGCTCGTGTTTCTGATAGCCTCAAGTAACGGCTCTCCTCCAGGGCCATTTCTTGTATACAAGTATTCGAGATTAGTGCGAACGCTTCATATACTTAAGTACCTGCCATTAGGAAACTTTTTTACACTTTTCAGAAAGCTTACGAAGAAAAGATTTTATACCCTGAAGATATTCGTTTAAATATTACAAAAGGTTAAAGTGCTGCCTTTTTGAAGTGTTATCACTGTTGTTGTGACAATTGTTGATGCTTTGAAGACACAATTGATTTTTTATCTACAAACTTAAGTATAACAAGCGATAATACATGGACGTAATATTTTAAATTAAACAAGTATCTTACATGAATCAACATACTTCAGAAAGCTCCAGCTGTATTTTATTTCACTTCATTGAATTACAAAGTCAACATTTTATTATTCAACTCTACTTACTGTATCAGCGGTCGCGGGATCGAGTCCCGCTGGTGACATCCATTTGTAAGAAAAGTATGAATGTCTAGGCATGGGCGTTTATATTTCTAAAATTTATGTATTTAAAGTTAGATAATGCGTAGTGTATTGCAACTGTCTCGTGTCCGTAGCACAAGTCTCGTAGCTTATTATGAAACCAGATGGTGCTGTGTGTTCATGTCTCACCATAATAATTATTTTATTTAACTTTTTTTTATTGATTATTTCCTGTAAATAAAGATTTAATTTGCGTTTTGTTTCCGGTTAGATGGATTTCAAATATTTTTCAGTAATAAAAAGTGTCAGTCTGTAACACGTATTTAAGTAAAATTTTCGTGTGAATCTAGAATAATGTTAAGAAAGTGTTTTATCCGTCAATTATAATATCAGATAGTACACAAAAAAGTCATCATAAATCATACATTCATAGTATTAGAGCTTAGAACATTGCTACATTCCATCGAATAGCTACAGTATAGCCAGTACTGTTGCTAGCCACAACAATAAAATACATATTTAATTGTGACATTATCATTCAAATTCTTTCTTTCCCTAATCCAAACAAACGAGATGGCTTTCTAGAAGCGATAAAACGCCTTCGGAAAGTCCTGTGGAGAGATGGCGTTGGAACGTGGCCAGAGAGCCGCTGATTTATGTGCCCCGTACACGTTTATGACTGAACTGGACTGTGAATTACTAATAAAGTGCAAAAAATAAAAACGAAACTATATTTAAAACATGTAATTACAATCGTGAATAAAAATTTTGCTTAAACTGTAGCTCATTAATACACCTTACCTGCAACCTAATAGTCGATTAGCTTAGATTAACAGCTTATGTTTAGGTATAATAGCTTTATTAATTAACGATTCAGGAAGTTTCTTTAAATTATTATCAAAGTTCTACAATATAGCAAAAAATAAAAGGCTTTTTTATTTTTACTTTTTTTTATAGTACCTTCTCTAATCTAATCTTTGATAACAGTATATATCTAGTTAAAAGTAAAGAAAAGAATAATAAAACAAGGCTATGCACACGAGCCATAATCCGTGAAAAAATCACATTTCTTTCACTAATTTAAAAAAGGGTAAAAATATAGGTTACCAATGCAGGTAACCTATATTTACTAATTTTCGTATTTATTGCGAATGGGCTATTTGTTAGGCTCTGTTGTGAAGTTCACACAGAACTTCTCCTAAAAGTGAAAATGTGTTTAGCGAACTGAATTACATAATCAGTGCAATGCTTTAGTAGAAAATTTATGTATTTTAAAAAGGATTTCACTAATATAACTATAAATAGAGCTAATCCAAAAAATATACTTTGCTCTGAAAAGAAAAACGCAATAATGTTATATATTATCATATTATTATGTACAAAGGAATGTTACTTGCTATGAGATAATTATAGTTATACAACATAGAATTGCCTAAAGTATTTACCTTTTGCATAATTGAAAATTTTGATTCATTCGCGTTGAAACTCTTGCAATGTAAATATTGAGCCGCGGTTTTAATCATTTACAGATCTAATCAATCAAAACACTAATCCCAATGAATCGCAACAGTTATATGCTAGTGGTGCTTCCATAATGATATAATTAATAAGCCTAAACCCATAATTAATCGGGGCGCGGGGAGTGGTATGCCGGCTGCTGTTTGCTCCGGGCACATAGCGGCTTCACACTCACTACGTGGAGCAAAGCAATGTAAGCACTGATACGAATAATTATTCATGAATTTCATTGTTTATTCATAGGAATTCAACTTAAACATTTAGGATAAGACAGTTCAGATGAAGAGTATCTTTTCGACGAGCCATCAATTGTATTACGTGGGCGCCGTCTGTAGAATATAATAATTTAGTGTAGCAATACAAAAGTAGTAGTTGTAGTTCAGTACAAAAGTGTATATAACAATATCAAAAGTTAAGTTTGGGGCTAGAAAATCGAATGACAATAACAATTAGACAATACAAGCTTGCACGTGACGTGCTACAGAATTCGTAAGCCTTACCCAGTGAATGACTTTAAAATGACGTCATATATAGGTCACACAGAGATCAAAAAAAATTCACGTAAGTATGACATAATAGTGACTATGTTTAATGACTTTCATTTGAGGTCATGTTGTATTACATTACTATGACCTCATATTGACATCAAAATTGACTTTGATATGATGTTATTTGTATGACTTAACTGTTACGTACATATTATATCATATTTTCATCATGCTATGACGTCATACTGGAGTCATTATTTTATGTATTATTTATGTAATTAGTAAGTTTTATGATTAGATAAGGTACAGGTCAGGTTCCTGACGTAAAAATGATATAATAATTCCATTATATTCGTATGCAAGACATAAGTCCCCACTTTTACGTAAAACTGATGTAACAAGAACATCATATCGTTACATCAGTTATAAGTCATTTGTTTACGTACAGTTGATATTATATTGGAGTTATAAATCGGGCTCACATATATGAAAACAAAATTTTTTTGCGTATGGATCATACATGTGCTAGATAAATGAAGGTTTTGTATGAAAATTATTAATGCATAGGCTTATATGGAGTACTTAAATGGTCATAGGTAAGTAGTTCGACATATCTTTCACTAGATGGCGCTGCTCAATTGTAAGCGATTTCTGAATCGCGATAGCAAGATGTTCTCGCAAACAGTGACTATGGCAGGTCGTGCCAAATTGAGCATACTTACCTGGCGTAGGAGACATTGTGATCAAGAAGGCGGTTCCCCCAGAGCGAGACCCTCCCATTGCACTGCAGCTGGGTTGACCTCTGCGATTATCCCTAATGCGGATAACTCGGACGCGTAATTTTTGGTAGTGGGGACTGCGTATGCGCCGTCCTATTATATATATATATATCAAATTTACGTCACATCAGTCATAATGATGTCAATAGGACGTCAGGAGGTGGACGTCATATTTACGTCATCTATCTTACGTAAGAATCTTACGTCAGGAAGTGGGAAATTGTGTGTTATATATGACGTATATATGACTCACATCTTACGTAAATCATAACGTAGCATGACGTCATTCAGACATCAGTCTGACATAATTGTGTTCACTGGGTAATCTATACTAATATTATAAAGCTGAAGAGTTAGTTTGTTTGTTTGTTGAACGCGCTAATCTCAGGAACTACTGGTCCAAAAATGAAAAATTCTTTTTGTTTTGGATAGTTCGTTTATCGAGGAAGGCTATAATGTGGCAAAAATGGGAAACAAAAACTTCTTTTGATTTTCAGCCTTCAGAACGTGAGTTAATAATATATAAAAAATAATAAATAAAACAAACGGGGTGAGCTAAATATAAAACCGTTTAAAAAAAATGAGTTATAGATATAAAACCCGATGGTGAAACTCGTAGTGCAGCACTCGTAACGCAGACAGGACTCGCTAGTTCTAGGCTATAAGAAACATACTAAGACATAACACGTGACCTACAGAATCCATCCAGATTTCGTGAAGTTACGTAAATATACCGAAGAGTTTTAATGTGGGGGCGGAAATAAATATTTAATAAATATGTTGGGACATGATTTACAACAGCGCCATCTAGTTCCTTGGTCAGCTACGAGGCTTGTATTACAGATACCAGATAGTTGATATTGTACACATATAAATTTTAAATACATATAATTAATTAAAAATAAATAAATTAAATAATATAAATATACACACCCATGACTGGAGAACAAAAATTCGTGCTCAAAAAATGAATGCCCCCAGCGGGACTCGAACCCGCGACCGCTGACGCAGAAAGTAGGGTCACTGCCAACTGAGCCAAACGTGTCGTCATAAAACGTGTCGTCAATAAAAACATAATCCTGTATCTCGACTGTTCTGCATTACATCGCTCAACCTGTCCGCCGATGCTGTATTCGCTTGCATTGTTCGCGGCCGCTTGTTCTGTTGTAGCGACTACTAGTGAACTACGAGCTCGTTTTAATTTAACGACCAGGATTACTTTAAAGGCTCAGATTTAAAGTTTTACTTCCTATGTGGTTTTATTACGAGTAATTATATGTGACTTCGTACAAAAATATACAATTCTATATCTCTTCGTGATTATATATAATCTATCTATAATCACGATTTGACCTTCGCTTTACGTCCTATGTACTTCGTATTTTAATTACAATACGATTATATGAAGCTATATTAAAACCTGGAGCGCCACAAACACAGTTACGTTTAATTAAAAAGTTTTTGGGAGCGTAAAAATTAGAATAAATTTTCTGTTGTCGTGCTGATAAAAATAGAGTGAATATATGGCACACGGCCAATTCTCGTTCACCGGTCAGCGGCCGCCTGACAGAGCACCTTTGTCAACGAGCCACCGATCCATCGGCGAACTGATCCGATCACTTTATATAAATTACACGTATTTGCTTTTTTAACTATTTTACTCCGTACCTGATTGGTTTTAAACATTAACCTTGATATTTATTTTTCATTTAAGCCCAAAAGTAGCTAAAGAGCTACGACATACATCTTCTACCTTGCTTTTCCCGGTCAGCATCATTTCTCTTAATTACATTTTATAAACGAGAGTATAATCGCCTAATAGAAAAAATCTAACAAGATGTGGCTCCACTCTAACACATTATATAGATAAAAAGATATATGTATCGGTTAGTGTTCACCAAAATATTTTTTTAAGTAAAATCGGGGTTCTAAACCTTTTTCGTAATAAATTTTAATATTTTTTTTTATTTGAAAGGTAAAACAATTAGGCCATTTTTATCTACTCTGCTAAATAAAAAAACTAAAAATCCAAGCAATAAAAAATCATTTCATGTCATCATATCGAAGAATATTAAAAAAAATAACTATTGAGATTCTGTATAGATTATGGGGGCATCTTTCACAGCTACAACTCAGCGAGCAGGTCTCGGCCCGCGGGTACAAGTCACGCGGCGATTTAGCAAGCTCCTTTGAGATTAGTTACTGCGATCGTTGCGAGCCCGGGTACTGGTCGAGCGTCGGTTCTGATTATGTATCTTCAATTTCCCGATACCAAAATACGGATATGCTTTCGCAGCATGTACGGCTGCAGGTCCATAGGATCGAGAACCAACTAAGTTTAATTACTTAGATTTTCTCTGAAAATATCCTTAGATGTAGCCCAGAGACGTGAAGTTGGCATGTAGGGAGCTTTCTGTACTTTGTAAGGCATTGCTCTGTAGAGCAGTGTCGTGAGGAGTGTGCACCGGACTTTGAGAGGAAAAGTAATGTGTCTGTGCATATAGTGTACATGCGTTTCAATTTAATTATCTCCTGCACATCCAAATCGCAGACACAGCGAGTTAGTTCAATGATGAATAGATTTACCACTTTAACAGAAGCCGGTCAGGGGAACAGTATTAATATATAATTAGATGTTTTAATTATTTTTGGTAACCAAGGATGTAACACGATACAATATATAGGTATAGTATATAAGTCCTAGTCAAGCTATGACAAAACACGTTGTATGTAGCGCCGCTTAATATTTAACACGTACAGTTTGCACGCTGAGGTTGCGCGGACTATATTCACTGTCGTAAAGCAAGAAATAAGTGGCAATCTCACATTTTCTCACCAACATAGTGGAAGAAACTACAAAACTTTATTGTCCTTCCCTGTCAGCTTACACCTTCAATATTATTTCGGAAGAGGAACAGTTAGATTTTTCATTTATATACTCAGCATCGATAAAAAAATCATGGTTCGTGTAATGAAAGAGTGAGTTTTTACTGCTTTGCTTTTATTAAGATGTAATAAATTCAAACGTATACGTGAGAATATTGAAAAGCTGACGATAAACTGAAATCTACAAGTCAGTTAAGAAAGGCAAATCAACCAAATTGGTAATTACTAAAAGTTGTATTTGTACACGATTACTTGCTTTAAGTTTTATGAATAACCATTTTGATATGTAGACAAGATTAATTTTACATACAATGGACAAATTTCATAATTAACTGTATCGTAAAATTATCAAATCAGTAAACAACTTTATGTTTAACATTCTATAATAATATTTCCAAGGATCACAAATTCTTGCGATGTTCGCGCAAAGGTTTTAGAGAATAAATACTGCAATATTTTAATATTTTTTTTAACATTTCAATTTACTTACCGCGACAGAAACGTCAATTACTTTCTTAGGTTAGACAAATTACAGTTACCGAGGGAAAGTGGTATTCATTAAATGTTTGTACTCCAGTCATGGATGTTTATATTTATAATATGTATGTATTTAAACTTATATATATGTAGTATATCAACCATCTAGTATCCATAACACAAGGCTCGTACCTTACCGTGGAACTAGATAGTGCTGTGTGTAAATGTCCCAATATATTATTATTATTACACGACGTAAAGGTTAGCTGTCACCGCACGATTTTCAATAAGGTTGCTCGAGCGCGGTCGTTTCAAAGCAAACAAAACACAAGTATTCTTAGGTATTTTAAAATATTTACTTAAAATTTATATAGAACCATTTCAGTAAATACAAATGAATTGCTAACGATAATATGAAGGTAAAGAAGTAAACACGAAGCTTTCAGACAAAGCGCACTCTCAGCCGAAGTTGCAGACTTGCGGAGATTTAACTTAACTTCTGGAATATTTTGGTTGAATATTGCATTTTGTTCCTTTGAATTACTTGCATATTGTCTGGAACTAAAGACAAACCGCGCACCTTTAAATACCGGCTTCTTATATAAGCTCTTAGGCAACTTCACGTGTAGCGGATGCCTTCGCAACTCTCGAATCATACTCGTAAGTTTGTTCTATGTGCTTAGACTTCTTTAAGATACTGAAATTTTAGAGATTACACAATATTTCTTAGTAAAAGGCTAGTTGTTTGTAAAAATACAAACACTGTTATTCGAAATAAAAAAAAATCTATAAAATCTAATATATACGGTACCTTTAACAATTAGCGATATCATACCTTGTGTAAGTAAAATTTACTATGATATTTGGGAATGTTGTTTCACTGAGCGCTGCACGTGAACCGCCGCTTACCCCGCGCCTGCCGCTGTTGCGAACTTTCTGAATATTATTATATTATGTACTAGCTGCTACCTGTGTCATAGTGCTTCCTTTATTTACCTTTATATATTGTAGGCTTATTTGAGAAATACAATTTTCGTGGTTTCAATCTCGTTCAAACCCGCTAACCATTTTATTACCACTTTGTTTATCGAATTACTGCATAACAGGTATACACTTTCATATTATTTGGATAATCACTCGCTAGGAATCTGCTCAAGAATGTGAAATCTATTTTCGACATTAATAAATAAGGGTCTATAGATTTTTTTGAATGTAAAATACATTTCATGAATTCCACAGAAATAAGAACGGTTTGACATATTTGTGCAGTATTTTTATAGTGCATATCTATGTCTATCTTTCAGCCTCGGACTGTGAGCGGATGTTTTGGATGTCGTCCATCTCATGTTGAAATAGCTCCTCATCAGAAGACTCTTCATTCCTCACCATTGTACAAAATTTCGTCAATATTACAAAAAATATCTATACTTGTATTCTACTTTAATTAATATTTGGTGAATACTGATATTATATAAAAGTGAGTCGATTTCTAGATTATAAAATTTATAAATAAAACTTAAAAGATATATTTATCTATTATAAGACATTAAATTTTATTTCTACTACATCATACGTATCCACGAAGGACTATCGAACTACAACATTTAGTACAACATTTAAGAAGTAGTAAAATAACAAATAATAAATCACTAATTTTCTCCGATACCGATTATGACGACTAAATATAAAAATATTTTATTTTTGGATTTTGTGATATATGAATGTTAAAAGCAGTACTTTAAAATAGTGCAATTCAAAGCCTGACATAGATTTTAGAGCAATGAATTTGAAACTGCAATAAAAACGAACACAAAAATACTATTAATCACGCACTATTTCCTAAATATAATTTGTTATAGCATATTGGTCGTAAGTTTATTACGTTGCGATACTCTTAGTTTTTTTAAAAAAATAACTTTAATAAGCATTGCTACCGTAAATTATTATAGTAATTCCAAGATACTGCAGACTCAATAGTCATTGTACTAGTACATGTTAGAATGACAAGCGGAGGATTATCATCTGTTTTTCTAAATAAATCGTGTCGTGTGTCCTTTAAATGAGATTTAGTGGGTAGACGTAAACAGTGACGTCAAAAAATGGCACCAATATCAAGGTCATAGGAAGTACATACTCAAGATAGGCGAAGTCGGTAATAATTAATAAAAACTTTAATATGAAAACACATTCTAAACTATTTCCAAGAGCTTTTATAGAAATAATACAGTATTGTGAAGACTTGCCTTCATCAGTTATTTCATCGCCGCTTTATATACAAATGATTCAGTAATCACTCTCCGTGCGTGTTTGATCTACACAAAGCCGTAACGCTGATTAAGATCAGAGGGCGGCGAGTGGTATGAACGTAATCAATTAGATGCAGTTTGCGGAAACTATAACATTGCCGATACTAGCTTCTAATCTCGCTAAGTAAATACACTAAATATATAAAGTAAAATGTATCAATTACAATCATACTTAACTTAAAGGGTCCAACTTTTACCAAACTCAGAGAATATTTTAGAAAGTTGCTTCGTAAATATCAGTAGCTTAATTCTAAACGTACAGTTTAAGATATATTGGTTAAAACATCATTCCAATACTATAATGCCGTGGCAAAATCTCCAAAACGATTACTTCTATAGAATGTTATTAAATATTTCTCCATCAGTATACAACTGACATTTAGAAATTTTAACTGACTCATAAAAGTATGAACAAATGGAAAAGGATTTACAGAGGGCAATATTTTCGAACATTAATATCGGTTTTTATGTTTCTTTTGTTAATCTATTAACAAAACTCGTCTCTAAGGATGGAATAATTATTTTAAGTCAAATCAAATCAAATCAAAATATTCTTTATTCAAATAGACTTTTTCAAGCTCTTTTGAATCGTCATTTTTACATTAATAAAATTAAATGTCAGTCTGTAAGTCTGTGAGTAAGCTACCACCGGCTCGGAAAGCTGTTCTGCTGAGAAGAACCGGCGAGAAACTCAACAGTTGCTCTTTTCAAAAAAAATATTTGGTAACAATATTGTATTACAATTTATCTATTTATCCTACGTGAGAGACAACCAGTCACTAATCCCACACATTTACATATACTAGGTATTCCGTGATGGTGTAATAAGCCTTATTCAGTAGGGTATTTTTAATTTTAGATTTAAATTGTTTCAAAGTGATCTCTCTTTAAAAAAATTCTGTCTAAAAATTAAGTAATAACCATACTACTATTACATATTTTACATTGCTAATGCGCATCTTTATTTTAGACAAAAAAAATTGAATCAATACTCATAGTAATATTTCTTAAATATTTTATCTAATTTTATTGTTATGTGGCGTTTTAGTAACCGTATTTCTTAATAATACCAATATAGAGAAGATACTTACGAGTAAGAATAACGCCAAACATACAGACTGTAGTTCGTCAAAGGTTATAGACATCGAAGCCGGCGATCCCGGACACCGGCACAATCCCGGACTTCATAACCCGGGATTAAGCAACAGCTCGCACCGACAACTTTCCGCTCAGTAAGTCTTGTTTGTATCCCTACTTTTATTCTTAGCATTGTTCTGTTTCCGCTTCTCGCTTTCCATAGGAAACTGTGTAATTAAAATTGAGCACTAATTATAAAGTTCTATCTTTCATTTTGCTATGCAACATATTTTAAGAAACCATCATCTACCATGTTACTTTATTATATTCAGCGCTTTTTAACATCCCACTAGGTATCAAGCCGTCGGCGAATTGGCGGCTTCACATATCTTTAGAAAACTTAGGTTCTCTCAGACAAAATACAGTTTTATTTCACTCACAATTTCATTCATCCTGAGACAAAGTGCGAACCGAGTCTGGCACTTCTCATATTATTTTCATATCCCGCTTCAGTTTGTCCCTGAAGGAGCACCACGGTCTAGTTATAACTCTGCGTAATAATTAAAAATTCGTAAAAAGTAATCAGTACAGAAATCATACAAAACGAATATTTCTTTGACTCAAATACAAACTTATTTGAGATTTCCTAAACGACATTTAATAAGTGGTGTATTAAGTTTTTTACCATTAAGTCAATTTTCAACAAGCTTCAAATGTCCGTAACGAAAGAAGCTTCAACAAAGAATAGAAACCTTAAAAATTGTGCCAAGATTTCATTAAATGAGGATCAAATTTTGTTTCGATCTGCAATTTTTGTTGACGCGTTCCCTCCCCCCTCCCCTCCCCGGCGACCGCGCGGCTTCCTCGCAAATCAAATATATATGGGTTCTTAGCATTTACGCACAAATGGAATTGCTTATAAAGGCTTAAACTGGTTTTTATACGCCTTCAATCCAAGTAGGTGTTTTAAAGTTGAATTATTCAATTTAACTCTACCTAAATTAGCGTTGTTCCGATTTAGTTCTTGGTCGGCCTCGTACCTTGTTTTATTCGAATAGAATCTTCGAAGTATAAACATTCAAAGTATTTGTTAGATCTTGTTTTCGCTGTTCTAAGCATTGTGATTAATCTGTGAAAAGTTATACAATGGAATAACAGAATAATTAATAGAATTAAGTTATATACCCATACATGGGTAATGGGTATGTATATGAAGTAAAAAGTTGAAGCTTTTGCCAAAATCTTTTACTGGTGCAGTTAATTAAATGAATGGTATTTTATGTTAACTTATATTGATATTTATCTATATATTTATGTATATATTTATCTATTTAACTGATAGATCGGGTAATTTTCTATTTATATACAATTTTGGTGAAACATACTAAACAAAACATACTATGTTTTGTATAATACGTTACGTACGTATTTATGACATAATCATGTTGAGTGTACACGAAACCCACTTCGTGCCACGCAGCGCTACGCTCCGCCACGCAAAGGGTTATATTTTGCTTATTTTACTAAAGAACAAATCATTACGAAAATACATAAAGCCAAAAATATTTTGTCGCTAATTTTTAAATGTCTGCTTGTAGGATGTTCGCATTGTCGGGATCTAGGCAATAATATAAAAGGCATAATGAAAACACCAGCTGTTTCTTATAGCAACAAAGAAAAACCAATAGAAGTTTATGGTATCGGCCAGAGAAAAGTTCGTCTGTATCAATAACAATTTATGTCACAGTCGAAGTTAGGTCTCGTCTTAGTTGCCTATTTATGTGGTGCGTAAATAAATAACGTAATTTTATGTCAAAAAAAAATAATCGAACTGCAAAATACCACGACTTAAAGGTGTCTCCGTGTCAATTACTATACTCTAAAAGATGTTTAAGAATCAAATTTATTTACCCTATTTTTTCAAATGCAAATATTTTCAAGATATTAAAAAAATAATATGCATATACTATTCCCTTTTACAGATTAAAAATAAAATTTAAATCGGCATTAAAAGTTGACATTTGATATTGTTAATTCTAAGAAATTATTGTTACTTGCGAGTACTTATATCGGCATACACAATCATTTTCAAGAAATCATTTATTTGTCTCCGCGATACTCCGCGAAGTTCCAATTCAAAATATTATTGCTGGCTCCCGAACAACAAACAAAAATATTTCACTTCTGAAAATTCAAACAAACAAAGCCATAATGAACAAAACCTCAAAACAAAGTGCTCTTCAAGAAATCGTAATGAAATTCCGATGGGTCTTTTTTGCCGGGAATAAAACATTCATAGCTATTTGTAATGAGGCTGAATTAAAACGAGAAGGGTTATTTGCGAGCAGAGAAAAAGCCAATTATTGTAATGGCGGAGACGCTAATTTTAGGCGAAGAATTGACAATTATGCAAATTATTATCAAAATCCCAATACTGAATTACCCTGAGGGATGATACTAAGTTTGAGAACTTTGACACACGAAAATAAATTCATGCTCCGAGGCATTGTTTTTACTTATCTACAGTTTATTTAATGTAGTTAAGTTTTAAAATATTGAATAAAACCATGTATGAAAAATGAACACAAAAATGTGGACTTCCGACTAAAAGTACTTTCAAAAGTTTAAATTACTTGTTTCCAATAGAAAATGGTCTACATATTTGATTAATATTTGTAATCATTTCAAATAACTCCTATTACGTATCCTACAGCTATTCTTCACGCGCAATGACTTCGCGTTCAAATTATTTTTTTCCAAACCAGTGAAATTGTACAATATCGACTATAAATATAACAAAGAAAACACAATTTCAAAGAAAAAAGAGCAGCTCTTTATACAATCTATTATCACAGTGATGTAACTGATATGAAGTAATTGTCGGTGAGTTGGCGCCTCCGCACGAATAGAACAGCGGAGATCGTGTTTCAGATTCAGCGCCGCAGGACGCAACAGTTATAATAACCTGCCACTGTTTGTTTCTACTGCGCTAGCCTCTATTGCGGAGCGTTAGAGCACAATATCCTGCAATCTCCGTATATAATAGATGGCAAGAATTATCTTGAGTGGGATGTCATCTCAGAAGTTAGGTTTAATTAAAGTTGCCACTCGGAGGCGGTCGGTTAAGACGATTCCTAGTTCTGAATTGCAGTTCGTTAACTATTTGCATTTTATGTATCACTTTATTGTGAGGTTCGCGATCGACTGTAATTCCTCGAGAGCGGATTAAGTCTTTGTTGAATTTAAATATATCTTAGTTAGAGTCATTTATCATGAAAGCTCGTCTCGTAGCAGTTGCGCTGCGAGAGTAGCTTTACAAATGGTTGTGAACCACTCATATATTTATTTCGCTGTAAGAATTATGAAATGTACAGACAAAAAATGTTATTTCTTGTTAACCTTAGTTTTACTGCTTTGCTTGAGTTTGGAAAGTTATTACTTCAGGCTAAATAAGATCACTCTTCCTCACGGCAGGTACTAATTATTTTATTCAAAATAGGCACGGGACTCTCTTCGACACAATAGAGTTCAGGTCATAGACCACCACACCGATCTAGCTGCGGGTTAGTGAATTTTATAGGTCTTTTGAAAACTTGTTAGGTTCACTCAAACATGCAGGTTTGCACATTGTCTCCTTCACCGTAAGGATAATGATACTAAAAATAATTTCCAAGCGACCGCGTTAACATTGACCTTTCATATAACTATAAATAATAACAAGTTGTTAGACTAAATATAACCAAGTTGTTAGACTAAATATAAACGTTAAAGCTATCTCAAAAGTACAACTTTTTATTAGTGAAGCAGCAGGTGCAGGCCCTCACACAATCTTGGGAGCGGCACTCTCAGGCTGGACTAAGCTAATATCCTAATTGAATCTGATAATAGTCTAGACACTGTCGAGGCGGCCGCCCGCGCCTTCTGCACCATCACTATTCATAGTTCGTAACTACTGAAATCATAGCCAATATTTATTTTTACTTCCCTGAAAATTTTATTTGTTTAAATTTGCTGTTTTAAAATAAATTGATACGATTTTCGATAATCTATAAAAGTGTAAAATTATTATCACAAAACACAGCCATAAAGAATAATAGTCGGAAAAAATATTATAATTTTGGCCTATAATGTAGTATTTTATGAAAAAAAAACAGTTCCACACCTAGGGAAACATCTGAACGCAGCGAATATAAGGCACTAAGACTTTGTATATTTTTGCCTATAATGTATTTGATTAAAAAAAGCTGTTAATAAAAAATGGAGTAGGTTTTTACATAGTGAATTTATGGCTGAAATAATACTCGTAAAAGCATAATATCTCGATTCGTTTAATTCTTTATCTCATATCAGCCTTGGCTCAACATGAAATAGCCAAAATGAGGGGGATATTAAAAAAATATATATTTTAAGGGCGTAAGCAGGGTCGCCATAAACCATGGGGGCGAGTAGTGCGCCCCGCGGCCTGCAATTATATGTAAATCCGTGGAACATTAGCGCGCTGGTAACCTGATGTCCATTGTTTGAATACGATTGTTTTGACGTCGTTATAAGTTATTTATGTGTACAACTGTCCTGTGTTACACAATTTACTTGTTAAATATGATACCGTGAAATTGTGATAATACGGAAAATATTACTTAAAATTGTGTAAAAATGACTTCAAGATTATTACATATGGTAAAGCTATAAGCTACTAACTTTTATCTTAATCAACTATATTCCTTCTTCTCATCTACCGTCTACAATATAGAAAAGACAGACAGTGAAGCTCGTCTATAATTATAGTTGAAATCACAATTTGTCTCTTTAACATTACACCCCCATTAAAGTTTGCAATAGTCGATTTTTTCAATTCAATTATTTCCTTTAATGGCTTCCATAAGGGCCAGTTGGGCAGAGTTGACTTCGCCAATGTCGCGTAGAATGGAGAATACACGTTATAGATAGACTGATCGGTGAATATGAAAAAAACAGACACTAAGACTGATCACATCAATGTGGAGATGGAGCGGTTAGTCGATTCTTTATTTTATAAGAATTATTTTCGTAATAAAATGATGACGCATTAGTGAGCTGACCGAGTGAACCGAGCGAGGAGCAAAGACGGAATATTGATCATCTTTGATATAAGTACTTGTTAGTCTGCCTCAGATTTTTTCAAATCATAGATGAAGCTGAAAGCTTTTACTAATTAAATAATTGTTCTCAATATACTTTTAGGAAATAGAATTTTGGAATTAATTGATTTAATCCTTCACGAAGTACCTAGCATGTATTAATTACATCTAACGAGAACATCGCTGGTGAAATTTAATTCCTAAAAGGCCGTGGGCTGGAGAAGCCGTATATATTACACTGAATGTTGTTTAAAATTAAGTGTTACTTAAGAATATGTTATTAATTAAATTAATTTAAATAATAAGACCTAGGCCACATTTCGCAATGTACAAGTAGTGCTATTTCGATTGCTTGGACGTTGACACGGCTTCGATTCCTTCCCTTCTATGTGTCGGGAAATGCCTTTGTTGTATGTCATTATTAAAAAGTATTACGTAACACTTATTTAGAAAATAAATCTCTCGGTATCTCTACGTTTATTCCACAGGGAAAAGGTCGCTAATAATAATGATAGTAAGGTGCGTACATAAAACGCTTTAATGGCTTAAATGTATAAATGAAGCAATATTTACTAGCCTTAAATGTCCAAACAGGGCTATTAACTTCACGTGTATTATAGTGCTGTACAATGGAAATACACTCCTGCCTGATAATATGAGTTTAAACACGCCCCCGCCCTCCGCCCGCTCCCCGCCCACGCCCATCGCTACTAACGCGGTAGTTAACACAACCTGACAGCTTGTACGTGAAATAATACTAATTGAATACGCAATTTAGATTTCGGTTACACTAAACCTGCCGCGCCGCGTGTCACAGAAGCCGCCACCGCGGATGCGGATGACCCGGTAATGACGCAATAATGAGCGAGCTAACCTAATCATTTTGTTATGAAGAGCTGTGTACTCATACTGATATACCTTGTATAATCTGTACCGCTTTGTAATAGCGTATAATTTACTTGAAATGATTTTCTTATGAAAACTACTTAGTATGATGATAGATAAATCGAAAACATGTTTCACATTTAAATACAAAATATGTGTTTTTTATAGTATACATGCTATACTTAAATTTAACGACTTTCAAACCAAAGTAAGCTAAACAAACAAAAACGCATGTTTTTGTTTGTGTGAATCACACTCTTTGGCACAGAAGCATCAGCACAGATTTATATGTACGCAGATACTATATATCTTAGTTCACTCCACACAGTAGCTCTTACTCCCCACATAGACTGTTCCACATCTAGGGGTCCATCGAACGCAGCGAATATAAGGCACTAGGATTTATGTATAATTCTAATATTTCATCATAAGCATATCAATATTACTAATACCAAAATGGGTAACAAAATGTTTATATTGCTTAAAACCTCATTCTCGGTGATATAACACAACGTAGGTACATCGCGGGCGGGGGCGGGGGCGGGAGCGGGGGCGTACGCGGGCTTCGACGCGGGCTCGGAAGCTTGTAAATTAGCAGGATTCAGCTGATAGCGGCAATCGCCAGCTTACGGCGAAGGGATTTTTTGCTTTTCCATTGGAATTGTGATGTCGGGTTCACTTTGAATAAATGTGAACTAAAACCTCACATATTTTTTGTACAATTGAGTGAGAGTGTTATTTACATAACCTTAAAATATTTAGGTTTTTAAAATAACAGCGATTTGGTGAAAACTAAAAAATAGTCAGTCTTTACAATTTTTTATTGAAAATCACAAAATAAAACTTAAAAAATACAACTCAAAACAATTGGTCCTCTATATACTGGATATTGTCACTTATAAAAGCTCATACGTTTGTATTAGCAGAAGTATCACTGCAAGGAGAGATTGGTAAGACAGACAAGAGTGTAAAACTTCTATAACCATAGAGGTGATGAATTATCATGAATTCTCAAAATACATTCAATAATAAAATTAACGCGACGTGTAAGTGAAAATATGACAGGTGAATAATAAATGGCGAGGACGCGACGACGGAACCCGCGGCGTACCCTCAGATCAGACGAGCGCGATGAGGTCAAATGACGCGGATATTCTATGCATACGAATTACGCGAAGACAGGTAATGAGTCGAACGCCGTCTTACTTTGAATATTTCGAATCTAGACAGATTCCTTCGCGGGAAATGGAAAAAATTGACATTCGACGCCGGCTCAACTCTAAATTACAGTTTTATCCTGAAATATTATTTAAAAACGTATCTTTATGTATTTCACTCTTAAAAATAGTAATATTTAAAAAAAAAATTGTGTGCAGTAATAATATGTATGTGCGTAATGTGTGGAATTCTTAAGCCTACTACTTTCCTATCATATCCAGCTAGATAGAAGTTAGTTTTTTAAACATCTAGAAAGTAAGAGTTAAGATTATTTTCGTGTTGTGTAGTGAAACTTATGTTTGCGAAAGGACAAACCATTTTAATGATGATATCGTTGAAAGAAGTTGAAATGATTTTCCAATTAACATTTTTTTCCGAAATCCTATGTACCGTGTAATATAAAATAATTTACTGCTTATTAAGTTATATAAAATTTCGTTACAGTATTTTGCGGCTGGATACATGATCCAGTAAAATCCACGTTAAAATCTCGTTAAGAGCATAATTTAGTTCAACAATGGCGGCGGGCGAGAGTCGCGGCGCGTTCATTACGTAGTGATAGGAAATAGAAGTACCCTGAAATAGCGATTTGCGCCTAGATCTTTATGACATAGATATAAAATAACTAGCAATTCCCGCAGCTAGCAATAGCCGTTAATTTTAAAAAATAGGAATTGGTGGTTAAAGGTTGAAAATTTAATAAAATAAAATAAAAATTTGATCCAAAACTAAAAAATCTGGAAAGGGCCACCTTTATCACATAGGGGAATAAATAAATATTCTCAGACCTACCAAATATAAACAAAAAAATCATACAAATCAGTCAAGCCGTTTCTGAGGAGTTCGATAACAAACATTGTGACACAAGATTTTTATATATTACATATTTAAGATTAGATACCTAATAGGATAATAATTGTATACATATAGAATTATTGATTAAGCGTCCATTTCTCAACCTAAATATTATGTGCATTATGCCACCATGCACTTAGCGATTGGATAGGTTTTTGTAACTATGGAATGTTTCATACTACAGATCTTGATTATAACCACAATTAAGTACGCACCGATTAACGGTGTTTTTTTAACCTGATTAAATAATTCATATCTCGTTATAGAATTCACTTCATAAAAAAATTAACTTCATAAAAGGTTCCATATTATGAAAAATAAATAGGTATTTAATTGTATTAAATCAGTGTCAAAAATGATAGAGGTACTGGGATTACGAGATAGAAAGATACTCTTTACATAGTAAAATATATATTAAACTCATCCATATATAAAATCGTATAGAGCTTTCTATAATATTGTCGCGGAATAGAGTGCGAACCCGTCATAATAGCACGCTTGTACCATGCCTTACAACGGCTAATGTCAATTTATAACTTTTGACAATTAGATAACAAGAACAGTTTATTGCAAATTTTAATGTGTCAGAGAGAGAGAAAGCATTTTCAGGAAAGATTTGGAAGTTACTAGAAACATTTTGAATTTTCGATACTAGAATGTTCTATATTTACGCATATAAAAAGGCCGGCAGTGTGTCGAGAGATCAGTTGAAGTTCGGAGTTGAGTGAAGATTGCGAAGAGATACGAAATAGTGGAAAGGTGAAGAAGAACATAGTGAATTATTAAAAGTGGTGGAATATAGTGCTCAGAGACTCAAAATAAACTAGTGTTGTGTACAGACTGCGCGTGTATAAATAAAAACATCTTTGTGCAAGAACGCTTTCAATTTCCGATCCCGAACCCGTAGTACGTAACAATTGGTGTCAGAAGTGGGATCGGAAATGCCGTTAGTACCGAGGCACGAGAAGGAAGGGGTCACTACACGCGCAATGGCAGAACAGCAAAGGGAAGATTCTGGCCCTAGTACATCGAGTGGAGAGTCCGCGGCTCAACAGAGCACCACGCCAGACATAAACGCCCTTCTGCAACAAATGGCGTTCATGATTCAAGAGCAGGCTCGCCGCCAAGAGGAACAGTTGCGCGCACTTCAAGAGGAGCAGGCTCGCCGCCAAGAGGAACAGCTGCGCGCACTCCAAGAGGAGCAGGCTCGCCGCCAGGATGAACAGTTGCGCGCACTCCAAGAAGAGCAGGCTCGCCGCCAAGAGGAACAGGCTCGCCGCCAAGAGGAACAGGCTCGCCACCAGGATGAACAGATGCGCGCACTCCAAGAAGAGCAGTCTCGCCGCCAGGAGGAACAGCTGCGCGCACTACAAGAAGAGCAGGCTCGCCGCGAAGAAAAACAGGCTCGCCGTGAGGAAGAACGTGCGCGCCGCCAGGAGGAACAGCTGCGCGCACTCCAAGACGGCATTCACAAGGATGTAATAGTCGCACTCCAACAAAATAAGGAACGGGTTGAAGCCGTTGAAAGGGAAGTCGAGGGAATTAAGACGACACTAGGTGAGGCCATAGAGGAGTATGACTCAAAACTATCTAAAATAGAGAAAAGGGTCGAGACGACACTCGGTGAGGCTATAGAGGAGTATGACTTAAAACTATCTAAAATAGAGAAAAGGGTCGATTACATGGAAACCCACAGATTACCACGTAGTGTTGACCTCAGTTCATCAACAGCAAAGACTTTTAAAGTCCCTCACTTCGACGGAAAATCTTCATGGGCCGCATTCAAGATCCAGTTTGAGACGATCAAGGAGACAAGTGGATGGACAGATGATGAAGCCCGATCTGCCCTTACCGTCGCACTTAGAGAGGAGGCTTTGAATGTATTGGAGGCGCTTTGTGCTAGTGACCCTGGCAGGAAGACCACATACCATGAGCTACTTAACGCTTTAGAGTCGCGGTATGGTGATAGTCATCTAGAGCACGTGTACAGGGCTCAAATTAAAGACCGTACACAACGAGCCAATGAAACCCTGCAGCAGTGGTCCATAGAGATTGAGAGGCTCGTACGGAAGGCATATCAATCCTCGCCATCCACCATAGAAACCATTCTCCTGCAGGCATTTGTAGACGGGATTCGCGACTCGGAGGTACGCGCTGCTGTACGCCTAAGACACCATACGAGTCTTAAGGAAGCTGTCGCCCATGCTTTGGAGGTTGAAGCTGTGCGCCATGATACAAGAGCTTGGAAGGTGAGGGAAGTAGTAACTACGGAAGGATCATCCACCCGGAGACGTATTTTTAACCCAAGATGCTACGAGTGCGGCGAGCGGGGACATCTCAGAAGTAACTGTCCTAAAATGTCGAACGTTCGGAGACAGTCAGATGTGGCTGTGTCGACTTCTGACGAGCCACAGGAAAACTAATTCCAGCCAGAGCTGCGGGGTGGGCGCTGGCCGGGGGATCTTCAACCCCACAAATAGAAGTAAAGCAGACCGTGGATGGAAACAACTTAGTAATACATGGCGCAATTAATGGAATAGCATGTAAACTGACGCTGGATACCGGAGCATCACGAACCATCATTAATAACCGAAAGCTGAAACACATTGCGGACAACAAGTTGCAAGACAGAAAGCATATCACTCTCATGACAGCCACCGGCCAGCGCGTACCTGTTTGGGGAGAAAGGAAAATTGCTATCAAAATTGGGGACAACATTTATTGGCATAAAGCAATAGTCGCAGATATCGTCGATGATTGCATCATTGGATTGGACTTTCTTCAAAATTATCAGTGTACGATTGACATGAACTATGGAGTTTTAAAGTGCAGAAATAGAGAAATACCGATAAATGGTGGAGTTCAGGGGAAAGTTTGTTGCTTAAGAGACACCGCTCTTCCACCAAGATCACAGACTCTAGTACCTGTCGCTTTACCTCAGAAAAAATCAGGTAGTCAATGGTGCTGCGCTATCATAGAGAAGTGTGAAGATGAGAACTCGTGGATCCCAGCAAGAGTTGTAGTAGGTAAAACTTCGACTTCCATGGTTCCAGTGCTGAACATCAGTGACGCTACGCAAACTATTCAGAGAGGGGAAGTTGTGGGGACTTGCGAAGAGATAGCCTGGTTAAGCAGATGTCAACAGAATGAGAAGGTGCTTAACAAGGATAAAGAGCTAGCAATGAAACTTTTAGAAGACTGCAAAGAACTTCTCACAAGTTCACAGAAGACAAAAGCTGAAAATTTACTTTACCAATATTCAGATTTGTTCTCGAAACATGATGGCGATATTGGAAGAACCGGTTTGGTGAAGCACAAAATTAATACTGGTGACATAGCGCCTATTCGACAACGACCAAGACGAATTCCATGGGCTAAGGAGAAAGAAGCTGACGACATGATCCAAGACATGAGAAAGAATAACATCATCGAACAATCTACTAGTCCTTGGTGTTCTCCAGTAGTACTTGTAAGGAAGAAGGATGGATCTACAAGGTTTTGCATCGATTACCGCAGACTCAACGATGTAACCAAAAAGGATAGTTATCCCCTGCCTCGAATCGACGACACCTTAGACACTCTCAGTGGTATGAAATGGTTTTCAACTCTCGATTTGAAGAGTGGCTATTGGCAAGTAGACATGGACCCCGTGGATAAGGAGAAAACTGCGTTTTCAACTGGAAAAGGGTTGTGGCAGTTTAAGGTTATGCCATTCGGGTTATGCAATGCACCAGCAACATTCGAGAGGTTGATGGAACGTGTACTCGCTAGATTACTAGGAGCAGCCTGTCTTGTTTACCTGGATGACATAATTATTGTGGGACGTGACTTCGAAGACCATCTTAAGAAACTCGAAGCAGTATTTGGTAAACTAAGGGAAGCAAATTTAAAGTTAAGTCCAAAGAAGTGCTCATTCTTTAAGAGACAGGTCAATTACCTTGGACATGTAGTCTCGGAAAACGGCGTGGAAACGGACCCTAGCAAAGTCACCGCTGTGAAAGATTGGCCGACCCCTAAGGACAAAACGCAAGTGAGAGCATTTCTGGGATTATGCTCTTACTATAGAAGATTTGTAAAAGGCTTCTCTGACATCGCCAAACCACTTCATAGACTGACCGAAGAGAAGAGACCTTTCGTATGGGACAATAATTGTGAATCGGCCTTTCAAGAACTGAAGAAACATCTTTGCCAAACACCGATCCTTGGGTATCCAGACACAAAGGGAGAGTTCATTGTCGACACAGATGCCAGCAATATCGGTATTGGAGGTGTATTGTCCCAGCGGAAGGGTGATCAGGAGGTGGTAATCGCATATTTCAGTAAGTCACTCTCTAAACCGGAAAAGAATTATTGCGTTACTCGAAGAGAGCTACTTGCTGTAGTAAAAACCTTACAGCATTTTAAGAAATACTTGCTAGGACGCAAATTTTTGGTAAGAACCGATCACGCTGCCTTGAAATGGTTATTAGAATTCAAGGACCCCGAAGGACAGGTAGCGCGATGGATTGAACAACTTCAAGAGTTTCAGTTTAAAATTGAACATCGTGGGGGTAAAACACACAGTAACGCCGATGCCCTATCTAGAAGACCATGCGAGGAAGACTGCAAGCACTGTCACAGACAAGAAGTAAAGGAACTAGAATCTATTAAAATTATAAGAACAGATTCGATTGATGAACGTTGGAGCGATGATGCCATGAAGAGAGCACAAGAAGAAGACCGAGACATACGACCGATTATGGAATGGTTAAGTACTGGTAGACCAAAACCTAAGTGGACTGACATAGCACAGTATAGTACCGCTACGAAAAGTTTGTGGGCACAATGGGACAGTTTGTTGTTACACAATGGAGTATTGTGCCGCAAATGGGAGCAGACACGTGGAAATGATAGCCATCTCCAACTAGTGGTACCTAAAATAAAAGTACCCGAGGTACTTCGAGCATACCATGATGGTTCTTCTGGTGGACACTTAGGGGTTAGAAGAACGTTAATCAAGATCAAGGAGCGATTTTATTGGTTGCATTGTCGAGATGATGTCGAGGACTGGTGTCGGAAATGTGTACAATGTGCCTCTGTCAAAGGCCCGCAAACCAGAAGTCGAGGAGCAATGAAATTGTATAATGTTGGGGCACCTTGGGAGAGAATCGCAATAGACGTAGCAGGACCATTTCCGATTACTAACTCCGGGAACCGATACATTTTAGTTGTAATGGACTATTTCACGAAATGGCCTGAAGCATTCGCCATACCAAATCAAGAAGCTGTTACTGTTGCAAATAAATTGGTCAAAGAGGTATTTTGCAGATTTGGTGTCCCATTAGAAATGCACAGTGATCAAGGAAGAAACTTCGAATCACAGGTGTTTCAAGAACTGTGTAAGATCATGGGGGTGCACAAAACTAGAACTACGCCTTGTCACCCACAGTCCGATGGAATGGTGGAGAGGTTTAATCAAACTTTAGAACGACATCTAGCCAAGGTTGTAGATAGTCATCAAAAGGATTGGGACGAGTACATATCACTGTTTCTTCTTTCTTACCGGACAGCATTACATGAAAGCATTGCAATGACACCTGCCTTTGCCAATTTTGGAAGAGAATTACGGTTACCAGCGGATCTGTTAAGCGGTTGCCCGCCGGATACCCCAAGTTGCATCACCGAATATGCCAGTGAACTAAGAGCGAAGATGATTGGTGTTCATGAGCAGATACGAGATGCAGGGCTACAAGCAAGTGAACGCATGAAAACTCGTTATGACCGGAAGGCGACAGGAACGACCTTCGAGGAAGGCTCATTGGTATGGCTACATAACCCGGTGAGACGAAAGGGTAAATCGCCAAAGCTACGACCCAGTTGGGAGGGGCCTTATAAGGTAATAACGAAAATTAACGACGTCACTTTCCGAATTCAACGTACATCCAGAAGCCCGGCTAAAATCGTGCATGTGGACCGATTGGCCAAGTATCACGGCAACAACGATTCTCGAGACGAGCATGACTTAGGAGGGGGTAGTGTCGCGGAATAGAGTGCGAACCCGTCATAATAGCACGCTTGTACCATGCCTTACAACGGCTAATGTCAATTTATAACTTTTGACAATTAGATAACAAGAACAGTTTATTGCAAATTTTAATGTGTCAGAGAGAGAGAAAGCATTTTCAGGAAAGATTTGGAAGTTACTAGAAACATTTTGAATTTTCGATACTAGAATGTTCTATATTTACGCATATAAAAAGGCCGGCAGTGTGTCGAGAGATCAGTTGAAGTTCGGAGTTGAGTGAAGATTGCGAAGAGATACGAAATAGTGGAAAGGTGAAGAAGAACATAGTGAATTATTAAAAGTGGTGGAATATAGTGCTCAGAGACTCAAAATAAACTAGTGTTGTGTACAGACTGCGCGTGTATAAATAAAAACATCTTTGTGCAAGAACGCTTTCAATTTCCGATCCCGAACCCGTAGTACGTAACAATATCTTGGAATGCTAGTCTCCCCAACTAATATTACTAAGCACTAAACTACAATCCAAACAATACTACTAAGCTTTCTCGTTTAAACTGTGAATGTGGTGATATTATAGCCGTCGTTTGTATATTTTAACAAACGGGCTCGCGCGAGCTTACGTTGCTATATCAGTAACAAATTACTCTACAATTTGATACATTTCCAATGTTGTCTCTACATTTTATTCTAAGAGATAGATATTTAAAATATCTGGTACGAATTAAACAAACATATATTATTACAGCGAACGAAATATAGCTTACTCAAGTTACTTATAATTTTACTCCTATATAACACGACTATTAAAATGCTATGTACCTACGTCTGTACCTTTATTTATGTACATAATATATCTCGAGTACAGCTTTAGTACTATCAATAAAAAACAGTAAGAACCACTTTTTTATATAACCTTTGGTAATTATTATTGTATTCATTATACTATATAACACGTTTCGTCAAGTTGTCGAAAATAATAATGCCATTTCAAGTTCATTGCCTGGACTAGAAGAAATAATAAATATCGCTTTTATAATATAATAAAATATCTTTTCAAATAATTTACACATGTTAGACTTGAAACAATGTGTTTCGTGATATTTTAGTTTATTTTGATACTTTTCATGTAACATTTTTATGACTCCACTCCAAATATCAGATATAAAATGAACAAAATGTTGTAATTTGAATTAAACGTGCGGTTCGAGTAGCGACGTCGCTTACACAAGAATGAAACGACAATAAAAGATTTACATTGTATGCATTTTAATCAACTGGCGTACAAAGCCGACTGCAAGCGCGAGGCACGAGTGCACCCGCTTTGAAGCGCTCACCGGTGGCTAATGGACGGACTAAATGCGTTTTACAGTGAACTGTAACGTATGTTACACTATTTCATAATTCTTTTTTTCTTGTGTCTCGACCAACATCGCAGAAGTCAGTTATGTATCTGGCTCTTTCGCTGGCGAATTAGTGTGTGTAGATTAGATTTATTATGTTCTTACATAAACACTTAAGGCTTCTCGGTCGGTGTATAACGCATTATATTGCTTCAGAAAACATTTGTTTAAATTATGGTAGTTCTGTATTTTTGTGATGATTTTAATAGTTTTAATGACAGAAACTTAAAATTAATTAATATTAAATATTTTCGTAAATCAAAGAAGGCATTTTGATTTTTTTAAGTTTAACCACAATTTTAACCATAAACATCTTCCCTGCAATATGCGCAAATGTGACATTGTATCGTCGATGCGTAACTATTTTGCAACTAAATTAGCGTTTGCTTGATCTCTTGTGTAATATATTTCTCATTGAAGGCCTAATTTTTTATAATTTTAAATTTATTATATATACAGTAGAACGAGGATTACTGTACGTTTATCAATTAGTTAATGCTTAATGCGAATTATGGCTCTGTTTGCTACCTCGATTTTGATGAAGTCCTTCCAAACAATGTAGCTTGCATTTACTGCATTTTGCATACTTTGCTACCTACCTACGAAAAATGTTGATATTTTCTATTGTTATTGTGTATAATATATTCAAAATATTCATATCCTGGATATCGTAAATATTGGCCAATTTTCTGTGATTGTTTACAAGTTAATATCGACTGTATTTCCCGAATACTAAATATATTTACTCTATTTGCTGAACATTTCAATAGATACTCGCAAGGAATCTAAATATGGTTCGAATGAGCGGAGAAAATATCAATCATAAAGAAAAGAAATGTGACATTCATTTTTCAAACGTCTTATTAAAATATTTTTTTGCTATCGAGTTTGTACATTTCCATGTCGTCAACAAGTCACCATGACGCTTCTGACGAAATATACTTTTTTAGTGATATTTATAGTCAGGGAAATTTGAAAACCTACTTCATACAATATATTTTTATTTTTATTTAATTTAGCAATTTATTACTTATAATTTATAATATTCGCGAGACAACTATTAATATCTCATTTACGACATGAACATATTAAAACTTAAAAGTGTCCTATTGTTGTGGGAGAGCTCCCCGCCGTCATCACCTCATGTGCTGCATGTCGTAAACAAAATGAACGTGTCTAGACATGCTGCATTGATTTATAGATATAACTCCTTAATCAACCTGCTAGTAATACGCCAGCTAAACTGAATTGCTTTCTGAATTGTTTCATTTTAAAGTTATCTTATACGAGTGTACAAACGAGTATGTATTCTGTACATGACGCTTCATTCCCTTGTGTCTCATGATCTCATGACCTGAAACGTCCCTGTGTTTAGTTATTAAAGATATGTTCCACAGCGGAATCAGTGGTCATAAACACTGCCATTACGAAGCACTTTTAGAAGCAGTTAAAACAAACTGTACAACTTTTTTTTTTGTATTCTAATGTGTTACCCTTAATGGGTTACAGAATTGTGTAAGATGATTAATTTAACATAAATTGAAAAATATTTTAATCAAAAACAATAAATATCAGTAAAAATAGTGTTAGCAATAAATTGTGTTTAGATTTCACATATTTATACCGGCTCATAAATGATGGCTTCTCAGCCGCGAGAGGTTAGTTCGTCCGGGGGCGGGCGGTGGCGGACGGAGGGCGTGCTGACATAAATCTTACCACTTTATCGCCTTATATTTTTATTATATTTTAGCTCAACAAAGCCAGTGCACATTTGTCTCGCGCGGTATCTCCTTCACGAACAATGGCGAAATCAAATGGTAATTTTAAATTTTAAGGAGCCCCTAAATAAATTGTTTGAGGCTACGTAGAGTCGTTTGTGTTGAGTTATGGGCTCTGGCGGCGCCGTCCTTACACGGACTAATGGACGGTTCGCTCGCGATCAAGTCTGCGCTAAATAAGCTTCGTGTTTGGCACTCGCTGGTTCACACTTGGAACTCAAATTTGGCTTATCTCTACATCCGACTGCAGTAAACGAGGTAACGGCTTAATCTATACATAACTCGAACGAGTAGCTTTTGCACGCCGCAGCTATCGAGAATATCTCTAAAATTATCTGTCTCGTATAGCCAAATTTGCCAATGTGATATGTACCCATTACCCATCAACAAAACAATCAATATAAATATCTTAACTAGACTTTGATAATGTACTACTACATACATAAGACATAATATACAAAATTCATAAAAATGATATACATAAAATAATAATTTGCAGGAAGTTTCAGTCCCGGGTTAGCCAGGCTTTGAACAAATGATATCCAGATCTGCACACTGGAATATACCCAAGCTCGCTACTGGGCTCCAGCCCAGAGCCAGGCTCACAATTAAACAATAACCATAATTGACTGTAGCAATAATCTAGAGAGCCCAACTGATCTCATTCTACTTAAGCGCTAATACAACAACAATTGTTCCATGATATAATAACGAAATTGTCCGTTAGAGCGTGTCCACAACCCCTTCACGCCCTCCACCATATACGCATTTTACAAATACGTTCACATACTACATTTTCGAATTCATTGTAATCCACTGCTCGTTTATTCAGACTAAGAACACACCAAATTGAACATTTAGAGCAATGTATACTAAAGAACTAAAAAGTTGTAAATTAGTTTAGTTTTGCTCTTGGCAGTAGTATTTCAATACTAGGTTCACTACTCGCTCGTAGCGGCTTCACCCTGTTTTCACCTGCATTACAAAGGCGTTGAGGTTTCCTCAAATTTGGCTCCTATTATTTGTGAAGAGAGGCTGAAACAGCTTGCTCGACTTGGCCGATGCGGTCGCCAGAGCCGGCAAGTAAACCAGGTTTCTAATTTAGCATCGCGGCAGGTCCGCGTGCACTGCGCGGCGCCGTACATCCTACAATATTACAGAGATAATAGCACGAGTAATTTTACATTATGTTTCATGATCCTTCCCACACGTTATGGATGTTTTACTTTAAAGTTTTTGTTTATTTTTATTTATTTAGTTGAGGACAAAAAATGTGTAATGTTTATTCCATTAAATATACAATAAAGGAGCTGTTTTACAGGAAATACTTTTAACCATTTAAAAAGTTTTGGATCTTTCTATATTATTTTTTCAGAATATTTTATTTAAAAGAAAAATATAATAGTAAAGTTTCCATATGATATTTATTAAACTATAATACAGTGTACAGCGGTCCGCGGCGTAGCGCCGCCTCGGACCAATGGACCAGAAATAATACAAGTGTTGAAGCCAAGCTACCTGATTATAATCAAAGTGCTAAAATATGTTGAATATTGTGATTTTTGGTACAACTTTTTGTACCAAAGGAGGTACAAAAAATTTGTAAGGGTTTCTCAATAAATTGCGCTCGAAATTTATATTACACGTTCGTCCTTACAGACGTTAGAGTAGGTATACATTTCTTAGATTAGATCAGATATAGATTCCACTCAGTTAGATTTTTATTATAGTTGTGTATAGATATTTAAGACAATGAGCAACGATATAGCAATTTGACAAAAGTATCTAATAAAAATATGTACAACATTTTGAATTGCAGATACAGTTATGTCATTGGAATGTACATTGTACAGTATGTACAAACTGCGACAAGCTGCCCGGCGCAGATGAAGCAGGCTTACTTTAGACATCCACCGCGATGTAATCCTATCAAAGTTATATCTGCCCCTTGGCAACTCTGCGACCGAACACGCCTTTGTGTCAAGCGCAGTTACACTAAGTACCTACATAACTCTTAAACCGAGGTTTTATTTTTAGATATGTTTTAAGAAAATGTACAAAAATACTGAATGCAACCTAAGACTGCCGTATTTGGTTCTATCTCAGATTTTGAGACAAATAAAATCAAATCAAAAGTAGGACGTTAATCAGCTTATGTGTGTGCTTATTTCTATTTATGAAATTTTGCTTAAAATGGAATTAAAATGTGCTGTCATACTCAACCGACTCTAATAAACTAAGTCTCTATTTTATAATAATTCTCGATTTAGGTATAATGAAAGAGATTTATTAGAACAGTAAGTATGTATATGATAAAATTAAACATCAATAATATATGTGAGATTTGTGGTAAGTTCAGATCAAGAACTATATAGTATTTATACGAAAAACTCACTGTAAAAAGTAGTCTAAGTACAACTATACAATGTACTAAAGCAAACCGACAGCGATGCGAGGACGCTTTGATTTAAGCCGCTTGTTAGTAGCCCCGGAGCAGTCGAACATGCCTGCGACTTACCTCACTGGACAGCGAAATAAAAAGTCTCCGACAGAGATCAAATATTAAAGGACTCTACTTCTCGACCGTCAGAGAGCGTCAGAATGTTTTCCAAATACCTAACTTAGTAAAATCTAAAATAAAAGAATAAAAGTCGATTCCAAATTGACATAGTATTATACGTATAGGTTTAAATATAAAGCCTGTTATGATATATAGTCATAATGCAATTTCTACACACACACACACACACACACACACGCACGCACGCACGCACACACATACACACACACGTTTAAAATCTGAAAAAAGCCTCTGTGAAGATCTAAAACAGCAACACTAATGTACAATGAAATATTTCATTTATGAATATATCATTAGTCAAAATTAGACGAGTGTTTGTGACTTCGACATTGTTTTTTTTATTTGAAGTACTTTTTATAAATATGTAACTTCGCTCATGTGAAGCGAAGTCCTCACGGGGCCTATTTTATTTATTTTTTTTATGGTAAAAGGGGGGCAAACAGGCAGGAGTCTCACCTGATGGGAAGTGATCACCTCCGCCCATGCATTGCCGACGTTTCAAGAAAGGGAGGTAAAGGGGAGGGAAGAGGGAGGGGGGAACGAAGACGGAGGATGAAGGGAAGAGGGAGGGAGGAAGAGGGAGGAGGAAAGAAGAGTGGGCCTTCCGGACTCTCACTCACCGGACGAAACGCGACAACATAGCTGCCACTTCACGCCGAGCTTCTGTGAGAGAGTGGTACTATACGGGGCGTGCCGGCCCATTCGGCTGCTACCCGAAGGTAACAAGCATGGCACTATCACTTTTGAGATCTCCCCACACTAACGGATTCACGTTCATGTTTCGTGTCCAAAAGAAAGAAACTTTCCTTCTCGTCACCTAGCAAAGTATTATATTACACATTCGATTGTATATTATCAAACGAAACAGTTACCATTTCTGTTCTGTACTGCGTTGCTTGTTGATTTTTCGGTCTATATAATATCAGTTCTCTCCGCATGAGTTTTATGTAGAATCCTAAATACCTTTTTTAATACATATTTACACGTATATATTTTTAAAGTTATTTTGCTTTGGTAAGTTAATATAGTATATTGTTCTTACATATTTAATGAAAACTCCAATTATGTCGACTCCAAACGTTAACGGTGGATCTCACAAAAATCGAGCCGAGAACAGTTATTAGTATTTATGAAGCTTTTTTCCTTTATTTTCCGCCAACAAATATTAATTAAGGTAAAAAATCTCAATATTTAGGCGTTCAAGAGCAATTTCATTATGCGCCAACTAAATAAATTAATCCCCGGCCTCGTTCCGAAAAATTGTTAAAGTTGCGTCCTGTTGTTCGGCGGCTCCGCGCCCTCGGAGTTACCGCCGATTGTGTTTGTCATTAATATCTATCGTTCGTTTTGTATAATATTCAAATAGTCAATTAAAAAAATATATTTAACCTACTACTTTTCACTTGTAGATATTACGTACAACTTTCTTAGGTTTACACGAATACTTGATATTATAAATGGAACTTTCTTTTCGGATTTTGTCGCGGATTTATTATGATTTCATAATAAATCCACGACAAAATCCGAATAGTTTCAATTATAATATTACGTACAATTTAAATGTGAAAATTATTATTGTTAACTTAACTAAACAGAAAAATAAACCAAATTGTGCAGGGCGGAAACATAATATTATGCACATACAACACAAAATCGGTATTATATGTGAGCTAGTTAAATACTGCGAGTGGAGTGCGGCGGCGGCGAGTATCAAAGAGCTTCAAAGCGCTCGTAAATATGTAAGAGTGGTTTTAATTAAACGTGTCCCATCGGCTAACGAAGCCGGTGCGTCCGCCGCCGAGCCTCGCCCGCGCTCGGGAGAACCTACCTACTATGTGCACTCTGCCTGTAATTTCGTTGTAGCATAATAATATGTATGTAAAGAGGACTTTGAATCAATTTCTATCAATGTCAATGTAATTTGTATACCACGTTGGCTTTCACATAAAAATAAAAATCACGAAGGTTAAGGTCGTAAGTTCATTAACAAGTTCAGACGCCTTTTTCACAGCTCTTCAGATAGATTACATTTACAGCGTATGCTACCCTTCAACTTTTTTCATTCTATTTTGTTTGAAATGTAAATATTTCGAAATATATTACTTAACTTTGCATAAATAAAATACACATTACTAAAACGCTAGGACTGCGTTTTAATAGTATTCATACTTTCAAAAACTATAAATTTAGTATTATACTTAACGCATGTATTGTACTGAATTGATAAATTACAATGTACTGAGATTTTTAAATAATCACTAATACTTTTACGTAACTTATAAGCAAATTACATTCAATTTTCTTTTTAATAGCTTCTAATCAGGCCAGATTACTTCGCCAATGTTACGTAGACAACGCAAAAATGAAACGCTTACGAAGTATTTTAAGTGTATAATATAACCATAAGAAGATTTTAGAAGGCTGGAGCAAGTCCAAGACAAGTATCTAGTTTATTAGCAATTCCGACTTCTAAGCATTGTCAAAAGTTCGCTCCGGAGTCCGACGCTGATGTATGCGATGTTTTCCTAAAACTGCACGAGTTCACATCAAAATCAACTTTCCCAACTTCCTGGTCATCCTTCATGCTACATGATTTCAAAATTTAAAATTATTTGATATGTGTTTATTTGCGATGATAAAAATTTTCTTTTCGTAATTTCTGATATATATATTAAGTCCTTTCAATTAAATTCATTTATTTTGAGGAAGCTCAGGCATAGTCCACAGTGCAGGCCAAGTGCTTGTTGCCGGACTTCACGTGTCTTTCGAATACTTGCTACGTTCTCTCTGTTTTCCTTCACCTTTAGATAAGCTGTAATCATAACATTGTAAATAATAAGTATCAGAGGTACGAGTTTGCACGATCGAACCCGTTTCGCTTAATGAATCAAGCTAGTGCGCTACCACTGGACTATAACACTGAGCTACACATTCATTCAGTGATAAATCAGTCATAAATGTCAATATGAAAAATGAGATAATAATGCCACCACTTTTGCAAGTTATTTATTCATACAGCTTTGCACGTACTTTTCGACTTTCCATAACATAATGGAAAGGTGAAAAAATTAAGTGCATACAACCCTAGGTGTGTAGTTTCAGAGGTGAGGTTCTGCTTTTGAAACGTAAGTAAACACAAACATATATATTTTAATACTATTAATGATTGAGTGTGACTCATACACTATTTTAATATAATTATCTCGTGATAAATAGCCGTTTACTACTTTATTTATTTTTCGTTTAACAGGATGTTAAATGTTATACGTTAACAAAATATTTATAATAATATTCTTATCTGGGCATACAATTTACTCGTAGCATGTCTTTTATAGTTATTTTCGCAGCATACGTTTATTTATAATTATATCAATTTATTGTAAAGTTATTTTATTTTCATAAATATTCCGAATATTTTTGCTTGACTATTAAATTCGGGTGTGAGTTGTTGTGAGAGTATTTTTCATCTGTCTACAAACCAATCATGCCTGGATCAAATATGTGGAACAAAAATAAAGTTAAAATGAAACATCATTTTTTACATCACTTTGATGAAAATTTCACGTTGAAGAAAACACCTAGGTGTACGATGTAAATATATAAGGTCGCGTCGCCGCGGTCAGTCTTTTGTCAGAGCAAAAAGTAGATCGGATGGTTCAATATTCTAACTAGTTCAGTACTCGTAGTTACTTGCCTATATTATTTTTAGGCTTAAGCACAAAATATGAAAATGTTATAAATATTTTTTAATAAAATGCGGAGATTCAATTTTTCAATTCAATTCAATTCTCTTGTTAATGGCTTCAAAGCTTGCCAGTTGAGCACAGATTAATTCGCCAATGTCACGTCGAAGATTCAATTTTTATTTATAAATCAGTATCAAAACAAAATATTTGCCTATCCATTACCAATAACCGTTTCTAAACCGTTCAGTACAGAACTCTGCTGAAGCTAAATCGAAATTGAATATACATTTATCTGCGTCTCATTTGTATCGAGCATTTCTAGCTTCAAATGTTATTTCTATAACTCGGTCTTTGTTCGATAGATTCAAGCGGACTTCATTTGTATTAATTATTTGCCAGATTATTCATCGCCTTTTGTGCGACACAATGCAAGCTCTCCGCGACAACGTCCCGACACAAGCCGATTTATTGGAATTTTCTATTGAATTCTAATAATTACTTAGTAGAATCTAATTATCGCACATGTTTTATAACTGACATTCTTTATTCTACAAATGTACTGGCGTAAGCAAATATTAAAACCAGTTTAATAATAGTTATATAATCCTGTAGTTACCTGTACTTATAAAAGTATACCTTAACTTACTGTACAAAGAGTTCTAACGTATTTTTCTACATCATGTAGATTTCCATCAATAGATTTTAAATATTCCACAACTATCGATAGTTGAAAGTAAAATCGTTTTCAAATCCGAGCGAAGGCCGGGGAATAGAAAAATGGAGTGAAATATTTATTTTCAAAATAAGAATTATTTGAAAATTTTCCAGCGATGTTTTTATTAATTATATCGGGTCCGCTATTGATAATAATTTTACCTTCACAATATTCTATTTACTTTTATTAAGTCTCGTCTTTTATCAAGTGAAAATTGGATTTAATAAGTAATCTAAGTACCTTTTATTAACGATTTTAAAATTAAAAACATATGGGAAAAAAATTAAATTAAAAATAAAACTAACTTTTCCGCACGGCTGCGCTCATATATACCTATAACTTTCGCCCGCAATTTTCATCTACCAGTGAAATAAGCCTAAAAATCCTGTCAACCATTTTTATTTTGGAGTGCATTCTGTAGTTTTTATCCTTATTAATTACGTGAAAGAGAACCAGAGCCGAGGCTTCACATTTAATAGTAAGGATACTCTAAACTAATTAAGATTAAAAAACTCGACTTTAAATCTCCATTTATTATTAACCAACTTCTGTCCGAACACTCTACTAAAAAGTAGTTATTTCATTTTTATTTAACATTTAAGTTTTATCATTATATCATTTTAAGTTATTAATAAAAAGTCACATATTATAACGGCTTAAGATTTTAGTGATGAAAAGATTTAATTAAAATAAAGCAATAAAGTGTACGGAAAAAAGATTTTTTTTCGAAATATTAGCTGTAGGTAAGTTATGACGTCATCTCATATAAATTGAGAATGCCAAGTGAGAGCATTTCATCTGCCAAAGATAATCTATTATGGGGATATCTATTACGGGGGTAAGTGTAATAGATAGGTAGTAATCGTTTGTAAGTTGTAACTATTGAAGGATAGAGGGTGGGTAGAGAGACCTCTCAGCGGCAGCGAGCGTCACGGTCTTACTCATCATATCAAATATAATCGCACAATTTTACCACGTATCCTCTAGAAGAGACAAAATATAGCAACAAAGTCACATTTTAAGTTCAATAATTCATTAACACTGTTTTACTGAAATGGGTCACGTTTTAGTAGATTTTTTAGTTATTCTTAAGTCGTAATGCAAGTCACTTTGTAAAGTAACATTAAATCTTTCAGAAACCTGACAAAAACTATTGGTATATGTAATGTGCATTTGAGTTAATTATTTCAATTCGGAAAGGGTTTAAATAACTACGCTAAATAGCCGCCAAGGATTACTTTCGAAGCGGGTGGAAAGATTAAATTCTCCATTTTAATATATATTAGAGTATATTTTATGACTTTTATTACATAAAAATGGACGGAAACCAGGACACATCCAGTGTCTTGTAGCGAAGAAGACGGGTAGTGTGCCATCGTCTCGCACTTAGCGTCAATAGCGACGCATTAGCGCGCGTCAATCTGCCGCCAAACTATCGTACACCGCGCTATTGATCTTTAGCTCGCGTAACAAATCTCTTTGAAGCTCTCGCTCACAGTAATCTCACTAATAGCCTTTACCGTCTAATTACCAATCGTAATGAAGGATTAGCGTCTGCCACTAAGCCGACGCGCCCGGCGCTCTCAGGACACACGGCTAATCTCTTAGCTCACTGACATATTTTAATCTCCACATTTTAATACTCCGAAGCGCAATGAAAACGCTAACGAATAAAATCCACAGCCAATAACTTGATGGAATAAATTCAGAATTCAAAGTTGCGAATGCAAATTGTAAGGTAAGGGGCACCATAAAAGCTAGACACATTCAGCGGGAAATGTGAGTGAATCACGACACTGGGAATATCAACACAAATTTATACAGCGACTAACAGACTGAAGTAATAGCTCCTGTCTTTACTGCGGCTGGAGTCACTACGAAGTGACTGCGAGCTTCATAATCCTGAACTGTCTTCACGACGCGTTACTCGTTAGGAAGTACCAGTAGTTCTGAGAATATTTTTGTAAATTATGAAGTATAATAAAAGGCTGATGCTAGTCGTCTGCTAGTTGGACGAGTAAAATAATTTAAACCAACAATTGTTGGACGACTAAATTATTTTAAAGGCTGTTGCTAGTCATCCGATAATCGTATTAATAAAAAATGTATTATTCGTCCGACTATTGTCGGTTTGTACGAATATCTATCACTTTTTTGATTTCTAATATAAAATAAGCGATTTTTATGTGCAGGATATACCTATGCCAAAAATAAAAAAAAATAACTTTAACCTACCGAGCTGATAATTTACTATTAAGGCCCCACCCACTTTTAAGTCCAAGAGTTTTTATATGTAAAAGAGCTGGCTCTATGGAGTCGTCCTATGAAACTTACGTTACTAACACTCCCTGAGAGTATACGTACCTGCATCAAAACAATGTACAAGAAAATGGTATTTTGTAAAAAGTACTATAGAAACGTCCGCAATTGCATTCACGAGTATGTTAAAACTTAAAAAATAAATTGATTTCTCTTTGAGCCATTTAAGAAGCAAAAAAGTCTCAGTCGCATATATCAAACACCAATTGTCGGACGAATAATATTTAATTTATTCGTCCGCTTATCGGATGAATAGACACTTCGATAATAAAAACACAAAAAAATAGAATTGAGACCTACAGATGTCAAATGGGAAAGCACATAAATACCAAGTCTATCTATAGTATACATGTCATTTAACAGATACAAAGCTAAATATGTACAATGCATATAAATGAAATATTTTTAAAAACAATAATAATTTATAGTAAAAATAGTCGTTAAAATGTCTCCACAAATGAGTATCTGTTTGTTTGTGCACCTTTTTCATTCAATTAATCAATTAAAAACAGTATTTGAATACTTTCTTCTAGAGAAAAGTACAAGTATAACAAACCTTATCACTTAACATGCTCTTTTATTTTCATTCCAAGGGTAATAAAAGGTAGAGAATATTACATCGTCAGTGCGAGAACAAGTCCGCGAACAAATTACACAAGATTTTATATTTCATATTGTGTACGAATCCGCTCCGGGAGAGTATCTGTATTGCGCTCACGTGCATTGTTGCATCAACAGCCTTCACCGCGCGCTCACTCCCCCCCCCCCCTCCTCCCCCCTCCTCATGCCCCGCACACCCCGCACCCCCGCGCGTCTCGCACTACGGTACCTCAAAGCTCCTCAAAACTTATCCTGATCCTTTGGAACTTCTCACCTTCCCACTAGTACAACAGAATATAAATAATACAACAATCGACATACCAACGTGCCGCAAATACGTCATTATATTGCATTTATTAACCTACTTCAAAAAAGGAGGAGGTTATATGTTCCATTGTTTAAATTTTTTTAATGTATGTTCACCAATTTCTGCGCCGTCTGTAGACCGATTTCTAGGTTGGTATGCCAAAGAAAAATAATCTTAATACAATTTAATTAATGTATCAATTTGTAAATATAATCAAAATATCTATTCAAAAGCAAAGACAGGATAAATTATCCTTTTGGCTGGCACCGACTCCAACAATATCTAAGTAATTAAAATTATTTTTTTTCGTTTTAGTTTCGATTTGTAACGTTTTGAAGTCGATTTTCATTTTTGTTACAAAATAATAAATCTAATGCTGCATATCCGACAATATTTGTGCAGTTGCAATGTTATACAAAACTTAAGTTTACGTAATGATAAATGCTAATAAACGCATGGCGCTTTATTATAAAGTTTAATCGAGAACAATGATGACGTTATTATTTAACAACGGCCTAATTACGAGCTTTTGGAAAAGACTTAACGAGCTTTTTTCGCGTTGGTAAAAACATCCTTCCCCATTATTATAATTAGACAAAAAAAAATAACAACTTCATTTAAGAACAAAGAAAATCAATTCAGAAGGGTAAATATCGAAAAGTAAAATTAATAATTAAACCATTTTTATAAACAGTTATTATATAACTAACAAGAAATAAATTAGTTTTTGCAGCTGTTGAAACGATAGCTGCGTGTTGTTTCTGCGTAGAGTCTCGCTGAAATCAAACCATGTAATGTCCGCGAAGTCACGTAACAAGGATCGAGAGTCGCCGCTACGAATGAAAAATTCATCTGAGTGTTCTGCGCGGAGCTCCCGTTGCTTACACAATACAATTGTGTTTACAATTACATATACAATTTACCAATATTTGTTTACTCCATAGAAACTGTGAGCTTTGCGATGTTTAAATTTATTCTAAGTATTAAATTAATTGCTCTACACATCGGTAGAGCTGTCAATGCATATATAGAAATAAAATTGAAGTGTTTGTTTTTAACTTCAAATCAACAACTTTTCACTAAATGGATATGAAAATATATTCGGAAGCATCAAAAAAATATTTTTTTAAATTTTTGTCTGTCTTTCTGTCTGTTTATTCCGGTTAATCTCTGAAACGACTGGATCGATTCTGGCGAAACTTTCACTTGCTAATAGCTAATTTTATAAGGTGTAACTTAGACTACGTTTTACCGACTGCAAAACAGGAGGAAGATATATTATAGAGATTTTGTTTATTTTAACTAGCGGAATCTGTGGCTGGAACCTAGGAACAAACCCGAGCGAAACGAGGGTGAGTCGCTTCTAATAAATAATTATCTTTACTAATTTCCAACCACTTTCTTAAAAGATTCTCAATTGGATTCGCATAATATAATTTTGTTAACGGATATGTTTGTACAAATCACCGACAACTGTAAATAAAATGTATATAGATTATTTATTTTTGATCTGCTTCAAAAAGGATGAGGTACTCGAATCAATCGTGTTTACATAGTGTAGGTCACGTGATGCTTTCGCTTAACGGGGACGTAAGCTCAAAAGTTAAATATGTCTTCAACAAGAGTATCCTTCAAACTCATATGACGCACCGCGCTAATTTTCATTTTGTAATTAAAGTAGTTATTAGTATTGAATTATATGTAGTAAGCGCGTGTATTTTATGACGCATTAAGCTTTAGTCGACAACTGATCTCATAGAAGAAGAAGAACGTTCGAAGCATATTGTCGCGGAATAGAGTGCGAACCCGTCATAATAGCACGCTTGTACCATGCCTTACAACAGCGAATGTCAATTTCTAACTTTTGACAATTAAATAACAAGAACAGTTTATTACAAATTTTAATGTGACAGAAAGAGATAACGCATTTTCAGGAACAATTTGGAAGTTACTAGAAACATTTTGAATTTTCGATACTAGAATGTTCTAAATTTACGCATATAAAAAGGCCGGCAGTGTGTCGAGAGATCAGTTGATGTTCGGAGCTAAGTGAAGATTGCGAAGAGATACGAAATAGTGAAAAGGTGAAGAAGAGTATAGTGAATTGTTAAAAGTGGTGATTTATAGAGCTCAGAGACTCAATTAAACTAGTGCTGTGTACAAACTGCGCGTGTGTATAAAGTGTAAATAAAACATCTTTAGTGCGAGAACGCTTTTAATTTCCGATCCCGAACCCGTAGTACGTAACAATTGGTGTCAGAAGTGGGATCGGAAATGCCGTTAGTACCGAGGCACGAGAAGGTAGGGGTCACTACACGCGCAATGGCAGAACAGCAAAGAGAAGATTCTGGCCCTAGTACATCGAGTGAAGAGTCCGCGGCTCAACAGAGCACCACGCCAGACATGAACGCCCTTCTGCAACAAATGGCGTTCATGATGCAAGAACAGACGCGTCGGCAGGAAGAACAGTTGCGCGCACTTCAAGAGGAGCAGGCTCGCCGCCAAGAAGAGCAGGCACGCCGCCAGGATGAACAGATGCGCGCACTCCAAGAAGAGCAGGCTCGCCGCCAGGAGGAACAGCTGCGCGCACTACAAGAAGAGCAGGCTCGCCGTGAGGAAGAACGTGCGCGCCGCCAGGAGGAACAGCTGCGCGCACTCCAAGACGGCATTCACAAGGATGTAATAGTCGCACTCCAACAAAATAAGGAACGGGTTGAAGCCGTTGAAAGGGAAGTCGAGGGAATTAAGACGACACTTGGTGAGGCAATAGAGGAGTATGACTCAAAACTATCTAAAATAGAGAAAAGGGTCGAGACGACACTCGGTGAGGCTAGAGAGGAGTATGACTTAAAACTATCTAAAATAGAGAAAAGGGTCAATTACATGGAAACTCACGGATTACCACGTAGTGTTAACCTCAGTTCATCAACAGCAAAGACCTTTAAAGTCCCTCACTTCGACGGAAAATCTTCTTGGGCCGCATTCAAGATCCAGTTTGAGACGATCAAGGAGACAAGTGGATGGACAGATGATGAAGCCCGATCTGCCCTTACCGTCGCACTTAGAGAGGAGGCTTTGAATGTATTGGAGGCGCTTTGTGCTAGTGACCCTGGCAGGAAGACCACATACTGTGAGCTACTTAACGCTTTAGAGTCGCGGTATGGTGATAGTCACCTGGAACACGTATACAGGGCTCAAATTAAAGAACGTACACAACGAGCCAATGAAACCCTGCAGCAATGGTCCGTAGAGATTGAGAGGCTCGTACGGAAGGCATATCAGTCCTCGCCATCCACCATAGAAACCATTCTTCTGCAGGCTTTTATGGACGGGATTCGCGACTCGGAGGTACGTGCCGCTGTACGCCTAAGGCACCATACAAGTCTCAGGGAAGCTGTCGCTCATGCTCTAGAGATTGAAGCTGTGCGTCATGACTCAAGACCGTGGAGGGTGCATCAAGCTACCACGGGAGGATTATCCAACCGGAGACGTCTTTTCAACCCAAAGTGCTACGAGTGCGGTGAGCGGGGCCATCTTCGAAGTAACTGCCCTACAAAGAAAAATGGTCGACTACAGTCAGATGTTGGTGTAACAACCTGCGATCAAGTCAGAGGAGAATTGATCTCGGCCAGAGTTAGGACGCTGGCCGGGGGATCTACAACTCCATCGATAGAAATAAAACAGGCAGTAGATGGAAACACTTTGGTTGTACATGGCGCTATTAATGGAGTGACATGTAAACTGACACTGGATACCGGAGCTTCGCGAACCATCATTAATAACCGAAATCTGAAACACATTGCGGATAACAATTTGCAAGATAGAAGGCACATCATCCTTATGACAGCCACCGGTCAGCGCATACCTGTTTGGGGGGAAAGGAAAATAGCTATAAAAATTGGGGACAACATCTATTGGCATAACGCAATAGTTGCAGATATTGTGGATGATTGCATCATTGGATTAGACTTCCTTCAAAATTACCAGTGTACGATTGACATGAAATATGGAGTTTTAAAGTGCAGAAATAGAGAAGTACCGATAAGTGGTGGAGTTAAGGGGAAAGTTTGTTGCTTAAGAGACACCGCTCTTCCACCAAGATCACAGACTCTAGTACCTGTCGCTATACCTCAGAACAAGTCAGATAGTCAATGGTGCTGCGCTATCATAGATAAGTGTGAAGATGAGAGCTCGTGGATCCCAGCAAGAGTTGTAGTAGGTAAAACTTCGACATCCATGGTTCCAGTGCTGAACACCAGTGACGCTACGCAAACTATTCAGAGAGGGGAAGTTGTGGGGACTTGCGAAGAGATAGCTTGGTTAAGCAGATGTCAACAGAATGAGAAGGTGCTTAACAAGGATAAGGAGCAAGCAATGAAACTTTTAGAAGACTGCAAAGATCATCTCACAAGTTCACAGAAGACAAAAGCTGAAAATTTACTTTACCAATATTCAGATTTGTTCTCGAAACATGATGGCGATATTGGAAGAACTGATTTAGTGAAGCACAAAATTAATACTGGTGACGTACCGCCTATTCGACAACGACCAAGACGAATTCCATGGGCTAAGGAGAAAGAAGTTGACGACATGATCCAAGACATGAGAAAGAACAACATCATCGAACAATCTACTAGTCCTTGGTGTTCTCCAGTAGTACTTGTAAGGAAGAAGGATGGATCTACAAGGTTTTGCATCGATTACCGCAGACTCAACGATGTAACCAAAAAGGACAGTTATCCCCTGCCTCGAATCGACGACACCTTAGACACTCTCAGTGGTATGAAATGGTTTTCAACTCTCGATTTGAAGAGTGGCTATTGGCAAGTGGACATGGACCCCGTGGATAAGGAGAAAACTGCGTTTTCAACTGGAAAAGGGTTGTGGCAGTTTAAGGTTATGCCGTTCGGGTTATGCAATGCACCAGCAACATTCGAGAGGTTAATGGAACGTGTACTCGCTGGATTACTAGGAGCAGCCTGCCTTGTTTACCTGGATGACATAATTATAGTGGGACGTGACTTCGAAGACCATCTTAAGAAACTCGAAGCAGTATTCGATAAACTAAGGGAAGCTAATTTAAAGTTAAGTCCGAAGAAGTGCTTATTCTTCAGAAAACAAGTAAATTACCTTGGGCACGTAGTTTCGGAAAATGGAGTAGAAACGGATCCTGGGAAAATCACCGCTGTGAAAGATTGGCCAACCCCTAAGGACAAGACGCAAGTGAGAGCATTTCTAGGATTGTGCTCCTACTATCGACGATTTGTGAAAGGGTTTTCTGACATCGCCAAACCACTTCATAAACTAACCGAGGAGAAGAGACCTTTCGTATGGGACAATAATTGTGAATGGGCCTTTCAAGAACTAAAGAAACATCTTTGCCAAACACCGATCCTTGGGTATCCAGACACAAAAGGAGAGTTTATTGTCGACACTGATGCTAGCAATATCGGTATTGGAGGTGTATTGTCCCAGCGGAAGGGTGATCAGGAGGTGGTTATCGCATATTTCAGTAAGTCACTCTCTAAACCGGAAAAGAATTATTGCGTTACTCGAAGGGAGCTACTTGCTGTAGTGAAAACCTTACAGCATTTCAAGAAATACTTGCTAGGACGCAAATTTTTAGTAAGAACCGATCACGCTGCCCTGAAATGGTTATTGGAATTCAAGGACCCCGAAGGACAGGTAGCGCGATGGATTGAACAACTTCAAGAGTTTCAGTTTAAAATAGAACATCGTGGGGGTAAAACACACAGTAACGCCGATGCCCTATCTAGAAGACCATGCGAGGAACACTGCAAGCACTGTCACAGACAGGAGGTAAAAGAGCTAGAATCTATTAAAATTATAAGAACAGATTCGATAGATGAACGTTGGAGCGATGATGTCATGAAGAGAGCACAAGAAGAAGACCGAGACATACGACCGATCATGGAATGGTTAAGTAGTGGTAGACCAAAACCTAAGTGGACTGACATAGCACAGTACAGTACAGCTACGAAAAGTTTGTGGGCACAATGGGACAGTCTGTTGTTACACAATGGAGTATTGTGCCGCAAATGGGAGAAGACACGTGGAAATGATAGCCATCTCCAACTAGTGGTTCCTAAAATAAAAGTATCTGAGGTACTTCGAGCCTACCATGATGGTTCTTCTGGTGGACACTTAGGGATGAGAAGAACGTTAATCAAGATCAAGGAGCGATTTTACTGGCTGCATTGTCGAGATGATGTTGAGGACTGGTGTCGGAAATGCGTGCAATGTGCCTCTGTCAAAGGCCCGCAAACCAGAAGTCGAGGAGCAATGAAATTATACAATGTTGGGGCACCTTGGGAGAGAATCGCAATAGACGTAGCAGGACCATTTCCGATTACTAACTCCGGGAACCGATACATTTTAGTTGTAATGGACTATTTCACGAAATGGCCTGAAGCATTCGCCATACCAAATCAAGAAGCTGTTACTGTTGCAAATAAATTGGTCAAAGAGGTATTTTGCAGATTTGGTGTCCCATTAGAAATGCACAGTGATCAAGGAAGAAACTTCGAATCACAGGTGTTTCAAGAACTGTGTAAGATTATGGGAGTGCACAAAACTAGAACTACGCCTTGTCACCCACAGTCCGATGGAATGGTGGAGAGGTTTAATCAAACTTTAGAACGACATCTAGCCAAGGTTGTAGATAGTCATCAAAAGGATTGGGACGAGTATATATCACTGTTTCTTCTATCTTACCGGACAGCATTACATGAAAGCATTGCAATGACACCTGCTTTTGCAAATTTCGGAAGAGAATTACGGTTACCAGCGGATCTGTTAAGTGGTTGCCCGCCGGATACCCCAAGTTACATCACCGAATATGCCAGTGAACTAAGAGCGAAGATGATTGGCGTTCATGAGCAGATACGAGATGCAGGGCTACAAGCAAGTGAACGCATGAAAACTCGTTATGACCGGAAGGCGACAGGAACGAATTTCGAGGAAGGCTCATTGGTATGGCTGCATAACCCGGTGAGACGAAAGGGTAAATCGCCAAAGCTACAACCCAGTTGGGAGGGGCCTTATAAGGTAATAACGAAAATTAACGACGTCACTTTCCGAATTCAACGTACATCCAGAAGCCCGGCTAAAATCGTGCATGTGGACCGATTGGCCAAGTATCACGGCAACAACGATGCTCGAGACGAGCATGTCTTAGGAGGGGATAGTGTCGCGGAATAGAGTGCGAACCCGTCATAATAGCACGCTTGTACCATGCCTTACAACAGCGAATGTCAATTTCTAACTTTTGACAATTAAATAACAAGAACAGTTTATTACAAATTTTAATGTGACAGAAAGAGATAACGCATTTTCAGGAACAATTTGGAAGTTACTAGAAACATTTTGAATTTTCGATACTAGAATGTTCTAAATTTACGCATATAAAAAGGCCGGCAGTGTGTCGAGAGATCAGTTGATGTTCGGAGCTAAGTGAAGATTGCGAAGAGATACGAAATAGTGAAAAGGTGAAGAAGAGTATAGTGAATTGTTAAAAGTGGTGATTTATAGAGCTCAGAGACTCAATTAAACTAGTGCTGTGTACAAACTGCGCGTGTGTATAAAGTGTAAATAAAACATCTTTAGTGCGAGTGCGAGAACGCTTTTAATTTCCGATCCCGAACCCGTAGTACGTAACAATATTTTTTATAACTAAATTTTTTATTTAAAAATGTACGGGCATTGATATAAAAAAACTATAAATTTTCATACTGCAATATTAAAGTAGAGTTCGAAATACTATGTATATTTTCCTATATCAAGTATCCATCAATATCTACGCAACGTCATAGTCAATCAAAGATTGATTTTTACACATAAACAGTGTAGTATTACATAGTTTCCCATTCTAGCATCGCTGTTTTACCAATAATTCAACTAATATCACTCATAATATAGGCACTATGATATGATTCATTTGTACAAATCAACCAGCTTATCCAGAAATTATATTTTAAACAAACAAACAAGTACTATACAATGAGTCCACTGAATTCTCAGAACATCTGAGTTAATAGAGCTTTTAAAATAGCATAAATTATTTTTTAACAAAAATGAAAACCGACTTCAAAACGCAAATCGAAACTAAAAAGAAAAAAAATAATTTTAATTACTTAGTTATTGTTGGAGTCGGTGCCAGCCAAGAAGGACAGTTTTATCCTGCCTTTGCAATGAACTTTCGAACGGATATTTTGATTATATTTACAAATTGATACATTAATTAAATTGTATTAAGATTATTTTGCTTTGGCTGGCACCGACTCCAACAATAACTAAGTAATTAAAATTATTTTATTTTTCTTTTTAGTTTCGATTTGCGTTTTGAAGTCGGTTTTCATTTTTGTTAAAAAATAATTTATTTTAATTTTTTTTGTGGAAATTATTATGTTTAAATAAAATATTGTAAGGCTAACTAAACTACTGCACCAATAAGTCAGCGAAGTTTTGAAATGAACGACAATAGTCAATCGAGATTTGTCTACTTCTATTTTTCCACGTAACTCGTAGACGTTAATAAGATTTACCTTCTATTATCAATCCACCTAATATCCTGAAGGAATACGACTATCAGTTCATAAGTACGTATAATATTAAAAGAATTTTCTTTCAACTCCTAACCGTTGAGGATATATACCTTACATCATCACAAATTCTTGAACAGCTTTAGAAAATATATGAAAAAGGTAATCAGTGCCGATAAAATTTAAGGGTTGCCCTCGATTTCTCTAGGATTCCATCATCAGATGCTGACTTGGTGACAATGAGAACATCTTGAATGTATACCCTACCGAACAAAAAAGAAATTTTTAAAATCGGCCCACAATTCACGGAGAAATCGGTGAAAACACATAAAAAACAACTGTTGAGGAATTTTACCTTCCATCATCAGCTCATCCACATGAGATGATGATTTTCATACGTAAAAGCTTTATCGGGTTTAGAAAATATATCAAAAACATAATAGGTGCCTGTAAATTTTGAGAGTTGCGTTCGATTTCCCTGGGATCCCATCATCAGATCCTGACTTGGTGACAATGGGACCACCTCGGAACTATACCCTACCAATCAAAAGAAAAATTTTTGAAATCGGCCCACAGACAGCGGAGTAATCGGTGAACATACATAAAAAAAAATACATACAACGGAACATATAACCTTCTCCTTTTTTGAAGTCGGTTAAAAACAGTAGAACTGATTAAAGTGTTTGGAAGACGCTGGACAGTTCGATGGGCGGTGCTAGTGCCTGCGTATAATAAAATAGGGTGTATCGTTTAATTTCCTGTCAAAAGCCCCGACGCCACGCTCGCGTCACTCAAGAACGTCTGATCTTGTTTATCTTAATGCTAACTAAACGTTATCTTCTCTGTTGTTCTCCTTCATATTCCTGTCCACTTTTACTCAAAGGTAATAAGCTACATAAGGTTAACCTTCAGACATAAGTAATAGTAATATATACTTATACATACATAATTATATAATATGTACAATGTACATAGAGGTAACGTTAAGTCTCAGTGGTTTGATAGCGGTTGGCATGAATCAGTCGTGATACGTCATTTGCACACAAAAGCTTCCAAATGTAGAGGATATTTCTCTAATGTAATTAACAAGTACACTGTTACTGAGCAAATTAGTTGTAAATTCATATAAATGTCCCGACAAGCGTTGCTAATGGATCGGCAGCGCGGCGCACTCGGCGTATCAATTACAATGATCCAAAAGGCCTCGAGGCTTACAACGTAGTATGCTATACAGTACAATCTATTTTATTACAATCTGTTAACACATAGCCATTTACAATTAACACTTTAATATTTTAGATAGTCTTTGCTTGTAGTACAATTGATGGCCACACTCGTACGATAAGATTAAAGTAAAATATATAATGTTAACTGAAAACTGTTCACTGTTCATATAAAAACTAAAACAAAAATAAAACATTAAACACTTGTATTAGAATACATGTTCATTAATTAATAATAATTACTACAAAAGTAAGTATTCCTTCGACCAAAATAGTACATTCTAACATTCTAGCTATTTATGGCGATTTATGGAGGTAATTCATCCACATTATATTCGTATTATTTTGTGTCACAATATTTTAAGCCTCTAAAAGATTGCAGAAAAGTATTTTTGATATAAAAGGCGTGCAATATTAGTGTTGCACCACCCGATAGGTACAATATTTGCCCTCTCGCGCCGCGTCTCCACAGCTCGAATACGTTCAAACAGACAATGCACCTACACGATGCATGTTCTGTCAACACATAATGGGGAAGCCAAATATGACAACTGTTTTTGTTTATTGTGGTCTTACTTATGTTTTATATCCATAGTATATCTTACTTACGAATAAAACCGAAGTTGTAGTGAGTGATTTTAATAAAAGGTAAGCTAGTAATTATTAGTGGTAAGTAGTGAGATTGCAACTTCTATTTTCGAGCAGATGCAACTACGGGAGGAAGCTGGCTTGTGAAATAAAAAAATTGTTAAGATTTCGTTTTTTTGTAAGTTATCATCAAGTAAACAAAATAAATATATGTAGGTATTATTATTATTTTTGAGACGATTCCCTGCAGGTCTTGTCAGACAATGATAATTATTTTTATAAAATTCAAATCATAGTTTTTTCAAAAAAAGTTTAATATAAAATATTTAACCTGTTACACAGATTGGTGTGATTCACGAAACCTTCCACCGCAGCCAGTATAGTAGAACATTTTTGCGTGCTCGCCCACATACCGACTGTACAAAGATCTTACACGATGTCACCTGTATGCAAATGTATGTCGAACAATACTACGCCCGTACTTGTGTGCTTGTACGTCACATGAATACTTAAAAATCAGAGCATTTCGTTGCAGAGCAGCTGCGCTTTGTGACCGAGAGGCGCCAAATGAAATATACAAAGCTTTAAGCTGTACCAAGTCACAAGTGTCACATTACCTCTTCTCGCATAATCCTATTCTTGTACAAGTACTGTAAAGCTTAATTGAGTGTTTATTTATGTTTTTATAGTCTCGTTTCAAACTTTTTAACAAGTGCTTTGTAACAACATTTCAAAAATTTAAAACTTTGCCGCCGATCGGCTGAGTTAAATAGTTACATTTCGTTTTCGCAATATTTTTTTTATTCTTATGTTTCTTATACATTTATTTTCACAACATTTTTTTATGTTATTATGTTTCATTATATTTATTTATTTATTTATACATTAAAATGCTTAACATTGAACTTACTTGGTTTATTAACACTCCATTCAGAATAATGTTTAATTTCTTTTCCAATGTGCTAATGAAAGGAGGAATGTACAACTTATATCCGTCTATTGTTGCACGTAAGAGAATGTAGCTTTTTCATATCATGCCGCGTAAAGGCCCAAATCTTTAAGAGATATTATATAAAAGTAATAGAATTTTCAGACTGGGATAAGAGAATGAGTATATCTTCACCGGTCTCTGTACTTGGTCCCGCAGTCCGCGGCTGTACTTTAGCGAGTACCTTCCCGCTTTGACACAAAAGAATTGAGTTGCCGCTGTTTTCCCGCCGGGCTCGGAACGGAAGGGATTCCGATAGCTTGTACTGCAAAAATACCGCCTTATTGGACGTCATTACTACGATAAAGATCTATAAAATAGTAAAAGTAAAAATCATCATTTAATATTATGACTTTATTGCCAATTTTTCACAAAAGCTCGTTATTTGGTACTCACTGGTTAGAAAAGCCGGTAGTACCCACTCAGCACCTACAGAACCTTCTCTTCAATTAATATTGTTGCATGGAAATAATATGAATATACCTTCCTTCTGTATGTTTACATACTATTTTGTATGAATTGTATGATAATACAGTTGGATCGTATCCTGCAGTACTAAACTGTGAAGAGGGTCGGCAAGACATCGTGAGATTCAATTTATGTGTAATGCTGCATCAAATGTAGAGCCTACTTTGTATAAAAGACAGTTTCAAGGATCGTCACCATCACTCACCACTACTTTAATCCCCGATTTATTGTAGATTTCTGATATGATCTTTAGATAAATAATAAACAACATTAACATATGAGAATGTGAAAATACATGAAATATTAAAAGCATATTCGTATTTCTTTGTTTTAAATGGACGTAATTATGGCTATATTTATTTTTTTTTAAATAAAGTATTAATAATAGTCTCTCTTCACTGTTATCTGCGGATCAAAGTAGCTTGTGAAAGTTTATATTTTATCCCTAAGTATTTGAAGATTCCTCTAAGTAAGTGCAATATAATGCACTATAGTCTAAACCTTAAACTACACTTTTAACTTTTTACTTCCGACGTGGTTTGTCATGACTGTTGCGTTGTACGGTGATAGTAGCCGGCAAACACTAACTTGTTCCACGGATAAATTTTTGCGTTTACATAAGAATGACAACAATTTCGTCGGTCGCAAATACATTACCCAGATGAGCCGTCTCGCGTCGCGTCACGAAACCAACAATACTTTTATATACTAGTATTCGTGGTCAAAGAGAGGAGAGTAAACACATTTATAAGATTATCGTATAAAATAAGCTTATTATTTATCCAAATCTTATAGATGAGATCAAAAAACCTTTACGAATGGGAACGGAAATAGGAAAAGTGTTGGGTTTTATTATAATATCTACTTCATTCTCATACTTCAATCAAAGTATTGACTTCATTTGACACATATTAAAGATAAACACAAATGATACTATTTTGAAATACAGTAGTTTTTAACGTGGCTTGCGAAAGTTGAAACATAATGAAGCGTTACTTACTTAGCCGCGCGGCGCGGGCACATTTGCAATTCGCGAGTTATACTGTATTGTTTAAGCTAAAGCGAATGAAATAGAGTGCGGAGTGAACATAACGCTCGTATAAGTTGCAGGCGCTCGAAGCACCGAGTTTATTTCCCGAAGTTGGAGTCGTCATAAAGTCGCGGGCAGCGGCAAGTCGCTTTATGAGGGCAATTTGTCGGCGGCCGCGCTCGACACTCGATTTTTGATATCGAAACTTTATTGTGAGCTCAGAACCGATTGCTTTCGAGCGCTGCGAGTTCACTGCGGCCAGTAAGTGCACTGCAACAAATATATATACTGCTTTATTGACTTCTACTTTTATATTTAATCTTATAGTAATATTCTAGTTGACTTCAGCCATTTTCTATTATATTTTATAGAACGAGTACGATGCGACGGAAATTAGCGCAACCTTAAACTGGCGCGATCAGTAATATTCATCTTTAAGCCGGATTCTTTGCCCCCGGTATTTTTCTTTTTAGGTTCTTGCGACGTTTTATGTTAACATTGTAAGCGTAAAACGTCTTAATAAAAGGGAGCCGGAAAAAGTTTAATGGGAACTTGAATTTTATGAGTGAACTGCAGAGCCGCGTGCTGCCGGCCGCTAATAGACCCTTCAGCGGACAAAGGCGCCTTAATTCTAACAATGGCGCCGTTGACTTGATCCGAGAAAACAAATTCTATTCTTGCATCGGCGAGGCGCGGCAATACTATCTGGCGAATAAAGCTAAACATAAATGGCTATAAGCAATAACGTCGTCATCGCGCTTCTTCAGAAACTGAGCCGATGCGATCCAATCTACCGTCGACTTTGCTCTATTTCTATTAGCATAAAGTTCATTATTCTCGAATGTGATGTATTTTATAGTCTGCGAATAAATGCTCAGCCTTTAAGGGTCTTCTTACTTTATTTATTCCTTGTAACGAGCGAAGTCGGCTCAATGGGCAGGAATTGTTGCGGTTCCGCGGCCATTGTCATGCTAATAGCTCGACTTACGGCACTCGACGTTTTCACCAGATACTGACGATTAGGTAATAACACCTGCAGTTTCATGCAAGAAGATTTCCACGATTAAAGTATAAATATCTGTTTTATTTAATGCAATAGCTTCAATATTAATAATCCTACAGTAAACAACTTCACAAACAAAGTTGACATAACATAAGAAATCTTTACTTTTAAATAAAAATAAATGTCATTCTACAATTTCAAGCTATTAGATATAGCTCCCACAATTATTTGTACGATACTTAAAGCGAAAATTGCCATTGGAAACTCTCTACTTAGCCTCTTCAAAGTCTGTATGCCTGTTTTTATACCCAGAATAAACCGAATTTACTCGAACTATTTAGGTTTAGAGTTTTTACTAACGTATCGTGAGCTTAAAATTTACATTTATAGTTTGATCTCTGATATTTAAACTTTACAAAGAAACAATAATATTTAAATTTTCACATATTGTAAAATATGATACAAAATGACGATTCAAAAGAGCTTGTAAAAGTCTATTTGAATAAAGAATATTTTGATTTGATTTGATTTGATTTGTAGTAATATCATCCACAGGTACAATCGAAGGTGGAGTAAGAGTGCACTTTGTTTAGAAACGAGTAATTTTGATCCTAGTAATTCACAGAGAAAAAATTTAACTACCAACCCATGCGTGCCTCCTTACATATGAGATGTTCTAAGGCTCATTGAATATTGGTCTTTAACTTTTCGAGTGTAAGGAAATAAAACTTAACGTTTTATATGGGGTTCTTCTAATATATTTAAAAAAAAACTATAGAAAAATCTACGTATTAATCTACGAAAAATCTATGTAAACAACGTATTAGTTAGTTGCGGTTTCTCGGATTATTTCGGTTTATTTATACAAATCACAAGAGTCAATAAATATAAAGACGGTGATATATTTGACAAACAACAAAACATCATAAATGCGGTTCGCATCATTTTGTTTTCTGTCAATGTGAAAAGTTTTGATAGCTTGTAACGCGACGCTCTCTCCCGCTCTACAGCTTTACGACATGGTCTATGCTCATGGATTAACCCCTCAAGAAACGGAAAAAAATTATACTAATAACATTAGAGTTCATAAACTCACCCGCCGCGCTACTGTTTTACGCGACTTTATGCCGCGCGGCGGGAAAAGATTAATATAAACAGAACTAGACTACCTATCTTAGTTCTGTAAACGGATATTTCTAGGTTAATAGTTTATCTATTTATAGATGTAAAATACTTAAAGCTATATCTAATGTAAGAATAATAAAAGCGAAAAGCGCAAAAAAAAGTTAGACACTTTTTTAGGGACATTTTTTTCCATAAAATCTACTTTATTTTATATTGAATTTTACTAGATAAGGATTATAAAGGTTTATTTATGATAATAATATAAAGTTTTGTTCCAGCTCAATACAAAAAAAAGGAAAACAAACTAATTCTAAAACAAGCGTTTTTACCTAAAAAAGACGATTGGCCGTAGTGACGTGACATCCATATATTTGAACAAAGTCGATAAGTGTCGATATTTATTTCTTATGATACATGTATTGAGGTTTTATAAATAAAAAATGTTTATGTTCATAAAATGTTTAATTTACAATTAGATCTAACAATAAAGATAAAAAGAAAAAAAAATAATTATTTACAATATTATTATTATTATTAGTAAAATCTGTACATATAATAAAATTCAAACAGTCGAATATTTCTGTATATTGAAAAGATTTTGAAAATTGAAATAGTTATCATTGACGATACAGATGAATCAATCAAAGGGTAAAACGGGACCCCTATTACTAAGACTCTGCTGTCCGTCTGTCTGTCACCAGGGTGGATCACATGAACCGTGATAGCTAGAAAGTTGAAATTTACACAGATGATGTGTAAAATTTTACTTACAATTAAATCCAACAATAAAGATAAAAAGAAAAAAAATAATTATTTACAATATTATTATTATTATTAGTAAAATCTGTACATATAATAAAATTCAAACAGTCGAATATTTCTGTATATTGAAATGTTTCTGAAAATTGAAATAGTTATCATTGACGATACAGATGAATCAATCAAAGGGTAAAACGGGACCCTATTACTAAGACTCCGCTGTCCGTCTGTCTGTCACCAGGGTGGATCACATGAACCGTGATAGCTAGAAAGTTGAAATTGTAATGTACTTATCGTACATCAAATTACAAAAATATGGTCCATACCTCTTCATCACAGTTCACCAGGGCCGCCTCATCACCTCTTTCGAGGGGCTGTACTGATAGGTCCTTTAAAAAAAGAAAGCAAGACATTAAGTGAGAGTTCAAAATGTACCTATCGTACATCAAATTAAATATATGGTAAATACCTCGATCTCTTCAAAAAGCTCCTCCATCTCCTCATCGACGTCTGATAATGGAACTTCCTCCTCCTCATCCTCCTCTTCTAGGATGTCCAAGAAAGTTCTTGGCGGGGAATCCACTCCCGGATTCCACATTTTGAAGCTGAAAAAATAACACAACAAATTACACACACGAATATATAATTACTTATATTTATAAGTTCATAATATTTATTGATATAAATTTAATTCATAAGCATAGCCGCGCGAAACACGTAGTATACGGCGCGCGCTTTTGTTTGTTATAACAAAGGACTGTTTTCGCTAAATATTGTATGGTTACTTCTTGTATTCAATATTATTATACAAAAATAAAATCTAAATAAAAATATTTCATTTACATACATACATAAAAATATTATATATAAATATTATTATACAAATTATAAATACTAATATAAACATAAAATCTAAAAATAGATTGCACTATAATATTTATTGATATAAATTTAATCCATAAGCATAGCCGCGCGAAACACGTAGTATACGGCGGAACGGAATTTAAAATTGAACAAATGACTGTTTTCGCTAAATATTGTATGGTTACTTCTTGTATTCAATATTATTATACAAAAATAAAATCTAAATAAAAATATTTCATTTACATACATACATAAAAATATTATATATAAATATTATTATACAAATTATAAATACTAATATAAACATAAAATCTAAAAATAGATTGCACTATAATATTTATTGATATAAATTTAATCCATAAGCATAGCCGCGCGAAACACGTAGTATACGGCGGAACGGAATTTAAAATTGAACAAATGACTGTTTTCGCTAAATATTGTATGGTTACTTCTTGTATTCAATATTATTATACAAAAATAAAATCTAAATAAAAATATTTCATTTACATACATACATAAAAATATTATATATAAATATTATTATACAAATTATAAATATAACTAACTAATATAAAAAGAAAAAGAAGATTTAAAAATATATTTAAAAAAAAGTTCGTATATTCAATATTTTATATAAACATAAAATCTAAAAATAGATTGCACTATAAAAGTATCGAGCATAAAAAACGATGTAATAGATGCCACATTCCTACGACTTTGACCACTAATATGGACTGCGATGCTATTATAGGCCTTAGGCATTACACATAAAGACTACTTTTGCTAATTGAATTTTCAATGTCCGCTACAAGATGGCGGCCGTGGATATAAAGTTTCTTTATTTAACATTTTTGTTCGTTTTAGCTTTGAATTCTTTATTATTTTATAACAAATGGGTTTGATTTAATTGTAAATATGTATATTTAGTTACATTCACACGGAAATCACTTGAACAAGGCGAGAAATTTGACCGTCTATATAATACGAAAATAGTAAAAAATACAACTAAAACGATAAGTTTGAATTTATAAATAGCTTTTGTATTTATCAAGGAATACAATTATCACAATAGTTATTAATTAATAAAGCACTTACCTTATTATATTTGAGAAATAACGGGAGCGCACGAGCGAGTTGTAGCACTAACCGCACTGTCACCATAGAGAAAAGTAATATTATACTTTTAATAGAGAGCCCTCTCTACCGTTTTTTTTGCCAACATGAAACTAGCGCCATCTGTAATTTTTCACCCTATGGCCTATACTAGTCCTTCTGATATAAAAAATATATTTAAAATTAAAGTCGATCGATTCTAAATATGTAAATATAGTGATGATAATTACATCTATTAACACTAAAATAATAAAAGCAAGAAAAATATAATATACTTAACATCACCATATTTACATAATTTACATAATTACGTAGGATAAATAGATAAATTGTAATACAATATTGTTACCAAATATTTTTTTGAAAAGAGCAACTGTTGAGTTTCTCGCCGGTTCTTCTCAGCAGAACAGCTTTCCGAGCCGGTGGTAGTTTACTCACAGACTTACAGACTGACTTTTAATTTTGATAATGTAAAAATGACGATTCAAAAGAGCTTGTACAAGTCTATTTGAATAAAGAATATTTTGATTTGATTTGATTTGACCATATTTACAAATTTAAAATCGATCTACTTCAATTATTTAAGTAGGGTTGAAGACTGTCCTTCTATGTAATAAATAATACAAGAAAATGTTATTTTTAAACTTTATTTTGTATATATTAGTGTAATACAGTTGTTGTTGTTGTATAACACAGTTGGCCGCGCGTGGCATTACGTAGAGCGTAGATATGAAGATCGTTCGTACCTAAATATAATTCGTAATAATTAATTAGCTGTTGTTGGAAAAATACTTTATAAATTTCAGCGGTCCCGACGCGACAACGATCGTAAAATAAAAATATATAAGGAATTTACATAATATATGTGACGATAATAATTATAATAGGTTAAAAATATTATTTCTTAGTTTTTAGAGTTTATTTTATGTGTCGGGGACTTTTATTTTTAATTTTATTTTGTATTAGTAAAATAGGTTCTTATATTGTTTAAGCAAAATAAAATCTTACCTCTGGTCATCGTCATACAGACACCCAAAGACACAACGGCTTAAGATAGGCATAATTGCTTAAACTAGACAACACAAAATAAAGCGACCTTGCTTATTTAAAATAGTGTCAATATCATATAACTAAATTAAACCACCAACTAAATTTTAAGATATTTAATATTTTTATTAACCGTCAAAATGAAAAATTTTAAAGAAGTGTAAAATGTCAAAAAAAAACAAAACAATGTTGCAAGCAATCCAATTCACGCATTTGTATAAATTTATTATTTGTTTGAAATGCTGGTTCCCTAAAAAGTAATAATGAAATATATCGATTCAAAAATTTCAATTGTTATTTTAAGCAATGAACAATATTATTTTTATGTGACATTATGCTTATTTTTTTCAAAAATTAAATCACTTTTTGCATGCAAATTTGTTTGGTATGCGTGTACTGGACTGCTGGATTGACGATTGCGACCGTAGCGACATCTCTTACACCGACTTATAGTCGCTGATAAATTTAAGCAAAAGTTTTGGGTGACGAGCAATAGATGACACTACCAATTTCTTATCTGTGGTCGATGTTCTAAGTTTCCAGCCCCTGACTGTCACAATGTACTGGTTGGATTGCGTCATTTTTGTGTTGCCGCGTATATAGCAGTATTACCATTACGTAAAATTTAATAGTCAACCTAATGAACACAAGTTTTCCATACAAAAGTAGACTCTGTCTTAATTCTTTACCAAAATAATAGATTATGATCAGCCCCTTATAATTTTTTAGCAGAAATCGTTTCAAAGCAGCCTTCGCTTATTTTCTAACTTTGGCAGGGTTTTTCTTTGTTATTTTTCAAACTCAAAGAATGATTTTTGTTTCTTAACCTCGTTCGTCAAATTTCAGAATTGCTCTTATCTGTTATACTACGGGAGGTAGCGCTATAGTTGAGCAAGTCATTTCATACCGGCTGAAAATCACAACACTAATAGTTTTCCCCTTACCCATAACAACTCCGAACGTCAGCTGCTCAGGTAGTGGTGGAGGTAAGAGAGGCAGCATGAGAAAGTCATTGGAAAAAAATCTGCTCCGATGAATTTTATACCGCGTAAAAATGAATTATATGATTGTTTCCATCACATTTTTAAAGAAAATCATCGTCAGCTGTATTGACGGTGGGGGGTTATATTATGTCAGTCGCGTACATGAACCTCATAGAAATTTTCACAAAAAAAGTAATTTTATACCTTATGAAATTTATACATCTTAATTTTTATACTTTTAAAATAACAAAGACAATCGTCAGCTGCATTTATGATGGGGGAAAGACCGTCAGTCAGCGTGATAAACATTTCGCGAGGTCAATGCATTTGAGAGTTGCATAGTCTCTTTGAACAATAAACTGACGATCTTTACATCCACAAACAATTAGCTGACGACGACTTATGTTTCTTGAACAATCTAGTTATCTTACGCTTAGAAATCAATAAGTATAGCACATATTAATCTAAAATCTAATGGCTCTCGCAAGTTTGTATGACAGTCCTTTATTTTTAGGGCTAAAGACTTTAAACTTCGCAGGGAGGTAGTTAATTGTTAGTAAACATCCACTAAGAACTAATTTTGTGACAGGGCCGGCTTAAGGAGGTCTAAGGGCTCTCGCAAGTTTTTACGAAATTCTTTCATTTTTTGTGTTACAAATTTAAATTTTGGCAGGGAGTTAGTTTATAGTCAGCAGATAACTTTTAAAATTATACAAATCAGACACTCTTCCACCACACAGCAAATATATTAAGAAAGTATAGCACAGCGAGCAATGAGGAGAGGACGGGAGACGTCCACATATTACTTATATAAAATAAAAAGCCGCGCGGCGCAGGAGTTACATATTAATTATGGGTTTTGAAATAGCTGGAGTAATTTTGAAGAAACTTTCAGTCAATCTACAGATCAACCCAGCGAGTGTTCGAATGAAGATTAGTAGCGAATAAGAAAATGAACGTGGAAGCCGCGGGTACTGCTAGTTTATTATAAATAACACCGCATTATAATTATTTACTTTGTGTCGGTTTAAAACTATATTATAATACTAGCAATTCCTGTTGGAATCCACACTCCGCCCGCGTTCTTATTACTATTAAAAATAGGGATTGTTGGGATGAAAATTTAGGGCTATGATTATTATATGTTAAAGAAACTTGAGTGGTCGCCAGCTGATTGTTTGTGGATGTAAAGATCGTGAGTTTATTTTCTAAAGAGACTATGCAACGCTCAAATGCATCGACCTCGCGAAATGTTTATCACGCTGACTGACGGTCTTTCCCCCATCAAAAATGCAGCTGACGATTGTCTTTGTTATTTTAAAAGTATAAAAATTAAGATGTATAAATTTCATAAGGTATAAAATTACTTTTTTTGTGAAAATTTCTATGAGGTTCATGCACGCGACTGACATATAACCCCCCACCGTCAATACAGCTGACGATGATTTTCTTTAAAAATGTGATGGAAACTATCATATAATTCATTTTGGCTCGGTATAAAATTCATCGGAGCACTTTTTTTTCCAATGACTTCTTCATGCTGTCCCTCTTAGTTCCACCGCTGGTGCGGCGACTGACGCTCACTTTACTGATCTCTGACCTCTAAACAACTGTTTGAAATAAAATTCATTCGGGATAAAATTCCTAGAAAAAATACAGCGCTACCTCCCGTAGTATTATTATAAGACTAGTCTGTCAAAATTTCAACATATCAGGTTTGATATTGAATAATAATTTTAAACAAAAAAAATGTATACTTGACACCAACTTTATACCTAAAATTTTTCAACTTTTATACATTCTTAGACAAACAAAATAAAAACAAAAGAGCAAAACACAAACATCCTCTATTTGCGCAAAGAAAGTATGTGCCGCGATGATGCGAGTGCTGACTACAGAAATTGTAGTTCAGCCCGGTTGGTTATTGACAGACGTCAGCAAAAAGTTCTCTCCTACTCGAAAAGTTTCAAAATCCCAAAGGAAAGGCAATCTGATAACTCTGGAGTCTGACCTTTGTTTTGCCGCTTCTATTTAATTATTCTGTTGCTAGTTTCACCATAACTACACAAATACTATACTATCTAAGGATAAAGCGTGATTGGAAGTTTTTTTAAAGCCTGAAAGCTCATTTTTTACTTTAGCTTTAACTAGCTTTACAGGAAGTTCTTTAATAAATTTAGAATAATTATAAGGCACGATATAATCTCAGAATGATTGCGGATCTCAAAAGCAAGCGTCGAACGCGGTGGCTTTTAGTTACAAATATACGAGGGGATTTGTTCGGCTGTTCCTGTAGCTAACACGCGGCAACTCGCACCGCCTGTGAATTGCTCTATAAAACAGAGCAGGCGCGCCCAGCGTCTCGCTGGCACTCGCCACCTTTATATAGCTTCGACAATAAAAATTATCGTTCGTTTTACACCATTTTATTAGAGTTCTAGAACTAGATTACTTAGACTCTTTTCTCAATTAGTATAATATCACTATACTGCGGTAGCCTTATCAGTATACAAGTGGTCGAACTGGACAAATATCTACTTCCCTGTTGACAACTATGGTCCCAAAGGAAGGGCGTTTTCCAAGTTTCTCATAATATAATGTGTGAAAGAAGTTTTGACAGTACAAGATCAACGTACTTGTACATGACCAAGAAGGAGATAAAACCTTGAAAAATAAAATTTAAATAGGTTTCTAAACCCACTTGATTGGTGAATTTTGCAGCCTGACACTATGTATCTAAACCCTTCTTTCTTGAATTCGGTTAAAAATATAATAATATGAGTGCACGATAGTAACTTGTACAGGTCCTACGCGGGCTGAGTGATCGTCTTTAAGACGAGCTTGGTTTTTCTGACCAGCCAAACATAATTGGAAAAAACAGTAGCAGCCCACTTGTATCACACTCGGTAAATAACCGAGTAATGTGGGTTCGAATCACCTCGGATATTTTCATGACCGAATCATTTCTAACATTATTACCGCTTGTCTTACGGCGATGCAAAACATTGTGAGCAAACATGTGTATCTGAAAGAACCCAGCAAGTTTCGAAGAACACGTCAATTCCCCGCACTTTACTAGCGTGGTGGACTGTAGCCTTACCCTTATCTTATCCCCTTTGTATTGAAGGAAGGCCCAGGCTTAGCAGTAGGACGTTAAAAAAATTAAGTAAAGCTTCAACGTATCTTTTAATAACCTCTCGTTAAAAGCAATGAAAACAATGTTACGCACAAGTCATCCAAAAAATAGTATAAGAGTAACAATGGAAATATATTCTTGTTATTAAAAGCTTAAAATATGTTTTACAACAAAAGGTATACATTGCCTATTCTGCGTTATAAGTCAGTACATTTATAATACATATATTATAAACGTTATAAATAAATATATGAAAATACTTTTCTAGAAGCTATTTTTCTAAACTACGAAGCGATGAAATGTAGACAAATCATAACATTCAAAATAACATTTTATACAAGCTTATGAATCAGTCTTCACAGTGACTATATTATATATAAATACTTTTTTCCAAGTTTTAAAAAAATATTTTTAAATATGTGCACTGCAACCCTGGTACCCGCAAAGCTTTGCCGGCTTTCTGAGTCTTATTTTGAATCCTCGCAGATATAATTTTTCAAACGATTTTTTTGATCAAACTATTTTTGGAAAACATATTCTTGCACTATTATTATTAAATTTATAAAATTATAAATGAAGCCAAATTATTGCTCATCATCATCCAAGCCGTATTATATATTCTTCTATCAAAACATTTTAATCATGCCTTATGACAATCAAGGTTACGTTATAGGTCACATTGCAGAGTTCGCACACAGAGAAGTTAGTAAACACGGATATTTTGTAGTTTCCTCACAACCAGCTGCTCATTAGCCAGACCTGTTATTTATATGTTACGATAGAACATGTACAAAAAAATATGTTAGTGATCCGACCAAGGCTCATTATCTTTTTAGTATTTTGCATACCTAAAACCGTGTAGTACAGAAATTATGTTCATACCTAAATGATTAATTAATTTACTCTGTCGTAAGTTTCAAATCTATTTAGTTTAAGCAGAAAAGTTAGAACAAGTTTATTTTTTTGTAAATTGATTTAAAAATATATTCCTTAGTTTATTAATAGAAATTTAGAAAGTCAAACGGATATTATAATTAGTCTTAAATAGGCCTTAGAAAAGCCTTACAATAATTGCTAATTAGTTCACATCTCGTGTCAGTAGCCGAAGCCGGCTCGATCTGTGCAATAAATCGCTATGAACGCACATTTCCTGCGAGCGTAATGTATGGGCCGGCGAAAACAATTGCATCGGCGCTAATCTCGCTGATTGCTCCCGCCGTGAGCCGCCGCGCCGACTCGACCGGACAAACACTGTGGCCAACTGTTACATACTGGCATTACATTATTACATAACTAAGTAACAAGCTAGAATTTCATGTTGGGAGATTGAGAGCTTAAAACACAGCTATATATTTGCATTAAATATTTATTTAATTTACTGATTAGACTCTAAGTAAAACAACCAACAATTGTCGTTTTAATTTTATTTATTTGGAAAAAAACAGCTTTTAAATACCTATAAAATACATAATAGATAGCACATACAGAAAATATATAGTTTCTAGTAATAATTACACATAATATATCATGTAACAGAATACAACCAAAAAAGAATTAATATTATTAGACTGTAAACAGTATGGGAATATAAATGGAATTTAGAGAATACCTGAAATTAAAACAAATTTAACAACAAAAAATACAAACAATTATCATAGTCATTGCTATAAAAACTACAATTTGTTACTAAATAAAGACTACAAGGCCGCACGAGGCAGTGGGAACGTCGTTACAACCACGCTCTATTGTAGTCTCAAAAACACTAATAGACCAGTGTCAATAACTCTTAAGACCAAAAAAAAATATAGTAGGATGAAACCCATTGGAAAAGGAAGAAAATATAACAAAAATGAAAGGAAAAATATAATTTACAGGAGGTCTGACGTCGAGAAGGTCCCCCTTCGATGACGTGGGATTTGAAGGTAAAAAAAAGTTAAAGTGCAAGGTTATAGGTAATAAAAAGTACGACAACTTTTGTATTTTTATCTTATTGTATTTATTAAGGTTTTTTCAAACAGTATTCTATACGATTATAGACTAGATATGCTTCGATGTGATATATTACGTATCAGTAAAACGTGCTAAACATAACACCATAATACTTCTAAAATATCGAGGTCAATCTTAGTAAGTACCTCATAAGTTCAATCCTCACAAGCGACCATCACTCAGATAGTGCAGCACTAACGTGAAACTAAGTGACCATTTCCTACATTCAATATCATTGCAGAAAAGATAAGTTTTTTTAAAACAAGTTTACTGGTGCACTAATTATTATACCTACATAATATATCGCTTAAAATTACTAGACAATAAAGTAATAATACTGAATAAATGGTTATAAATGTAGCGTCAAGTTTTTTTAATAATGGACAAATGGGGCAAATGGAATAAATTGGGAAACTTAGAAGATAAGTACCTTAAATATTGGAGTTATTAAGATTTACTCAAAGGAATCAATTTCTTTTTATTTTAAAATATAAAAATTAAATAATATAAAAAAAAGATATTATATATTGAAAATATAAGTAAGCGCACTGTTAAGTTGAAATATTAACAATAGAATGAAATTCAATTTACGTAACTGTAACTCATCTCTCGGTCTGGTTGTCCTTGTCCCTTGACCTAGCAGTCGCGAGAGTGCTAACATAGTACCTATTATAAAACTTGTTTAAGAACCTTAGTAATATATTTAAACATTGAAGTTGATTATGGTAGATAATAGAGCGGTTGGTAACATTTCAAAAACATCGAAACTATTTAAACGTCATATTTTTAGAAAGAATTCAGATGGAAAGTAGTGAATCACCACCTCAATCTCATTGGATAAACTTTTTTTTTAAAAATTCATTGTGTGATTCATAACAGTTAACATTACGACAGATTATCATACACTCGGCTATATTTGTTATACGAATCTTTTTACGAGTTCCGTGCGCTAAGTACGATAACTAGTAGACTTTAGAGTAATATTTGACAGATGAATAAACTCTTGTTGAATATGTATAGGTAAATGATGAGATATTGGTTGTGCTTTAAATATAATTAGAAATGTAATATACTTTTGTTATATTATCTTATATTTAAGATTCAATCATTATTACACCTATCAGTTTTCAAACAAACTAGATAAAAATAATATTATGTAAATACTTAAAGGTTCGTGTACCCACGTTTATGCGAACGATCACGATGACTCGTCAAGATTATAAAAATTATAACAACACATAAATAGTCCATAGTCCACCGTTATTTATATCCTACTTCAATTAATTAGTTTACAATAACAGACATTACTCACAGTAATTTTCTCGCTATCATTCTTATCTTGAAGTACCTACCATTTTATTTATTGTACAAGTCATGTATTTTAATTTATCCAGCAATGAAATGTTATTGTAATTATGCTCAAATTTTAATAGAACCTTCCCAAAAGTATATATAATAAGATTTGTCTGATGAGACTTTGTTTAAAAAAAATACAAAACTAAAAAATAAACTGGTTACATTTTATTCAAAAAATAATTGATGTGTATATTTATGCCTAATAGAAAAATGGATTTTATCTTACAGATTATAAAGGATTTTATATTATGTTTAGATGTACAAGAAAAAGCAAAATAACCGAACACACCCACACGTGACACGACACACCATCCTACGACGATGTCGCAGAAGTACAATTACAGAAAATGGCTAGACACTTATAATATTATCCAGATAGTTACTGAATGATTAATTAGAATATCTAACTATTTAGATATTAAACATAATGTACCTATATGTTTGTTTGAATTAAAAAAATATTTTATAGTTGTCAACCTAGTTTTTGATACTATTTTTTCAGTATAAATATGTTGGGACATTATTACACACTGCGCCATCTAGTTCCGTGGTAAGCTACGATGGAAGATTGTGTTACGGATACCAGATAGTTAGATACTACATGTATAAGTTTTAAATACATACATATTTTAAATATAAACACCCATGACTGGAGTACAAACATCCGAGTTTTAACAAATGAATGCCCCCAGCGGGACTCAAACCCGCGACCGCTGGCGCTAGAAAGTAGGGTACACTACAAACTGCGGCAACGTGTCGTCAAAATATGGTGAGCAACAAAAATACATTTAGTAGCATAGTAAAATATCGGCAGGTGCACCTCATAATGTTAACACTTGTAATACTCAAAAGTTAACAAGTAACGAGAGCATCAGGTGCGGTCCCCGAAGCGCCGGCCGCGGGACGAGGCGCAAAGCGCGAGTCATGCTGACTCTCGACAACATAATATTCGCAACAAAGATTTAAATCACTTAAAGTAAAAAAGACGGAAGAAGCTAATTTAGAATTAGTACCTGTTAAGCCCGAAGGCGCCGACAAAGCATGACTTGCAATCGTATCATATTTCGGTGGAACTAAAATTCACCAGAATTTGATAATCATAGATTATAGTTTCTTATGCGATGTTGCAAACATTGCATAAAAAGCTCTATTTTAGTTAATACTAATCTTTTTTTAATAATCGTATAGAAATAATGAAACTTTTCTATCACAGTGATTGCAACGACGTACCTGACTATACCTAATAGGTATATACATTCAAAAAGTCGTCGTAATAAATATTAAATTTTAATTAAAGGTTTCAAAATATTATACAGAGTATATTGTTCGAAGAAATATATGAAAAGCAACAAATTTAGAAATCATCACTTAATTTAGGATACAAAAAAACGATTATTATTATTATTAAAGAATGCGTTTTTTTGTTTTTTTGAGTAGGAGCGAAGTTATCAAAGTTTAAATATTTAATCTCTTTTACAATCCTATAATAAATCCAACTATTCTAAACAGAACTAGGAGTAAATAGCCCTTAATCGATTTTTGTTCCAAAAAATATTATTTTATGTTAAACACAATAATATTATGCAAATTATATAAGTATGTACTATGTGTGACGATCAATAATATTATAACGACTGTTGTGTAACGCAATGTAGCTGGCGCAGTCACCGCGCACAGGCTTGTCACATGAGGTTCATAATATTATTATGAATCTATTCCCGAGTCACGAGCCTCATTTTTTGCCGAGCTCCGTGACGACGCCGCGAGCTCGCCGCCGCTGCCAACTCGCATGCCATTTACATATTCTCTAGCCTCTATGTACTTATTATAATAATTAAAACTACTAACGTTACTGGTATTACTTGTGTGTTTTAAAACCGCTCTGATCATAGAAGTAATGGCAATAACCTGGTGATGGTTTACCTACTTTATATATTTTCTATTATGTAAACTACACAAAACAAAAAAGAAACAAAACGTACGAAGAATAAAAAGCATGCGTTTAGTAGAGTTGCGAAATATTACAATTCCACTACAATGTTCATGTAATGGATTCGAAGGTTCAACCCAAAAATAGACGAGTTATGCTGCCAGAAGTACCTTTAGATTACTTATGATGGCGTCGAGGCCTAAATCACAAGAATTAACCTCGATTTAAAAGCATTTGTTTTTAAAAAGCTCCATCGGATGGCAACTAATGCGTCGTAACTCTAAAGCCGGAGCAAACAAAATCTCAGCCGCGTGTAATTGACGAAACTGTCCAATTCCGAGTTATTTACGGACACGCGATGTTCTGTTCGGAATACTTCTTTCTGGACGAGCTTTCATTGACACACGAAGACGAAACGATTCGATTTAATTAAACATTTCATTACGGAGCCAGTATATTTCGTAGCGATGGCCAAATTCCAGTACAAGACCCTGCCCTCGCACATTGTCAATACGCTAGTAACATTAAATATTTTATAACATATGCCAAATTTTCATTGCGCCGTCAGAGTGCCACCGGCATTTCCTTGAAATACTGTACGATATTGTCATGAATCATTAGGAAGAAAGAATGTTTTCAAACATGCAATATAAAGATGTTATTTCATGATAATTTCAACACATTTTTGTAATGAATCGATTTTTTATACTCCCAAATATTTGTCACGTGCATTAAAATATGTAAACCGTGTCAGTTATCTAGAAACGAAGCCGTAACGACAGCATGTGAACGGGCCAAGCCGCGTGTGCGCAGAGACTCGCGCGATACAAACAAACCAACACTAATAGCTAGCCACTAATAGCGCGCTACATTCGGCGCGTGCACTCGCACCGGCCGCCGGCGACGCTCGCTAATTAAGTTGTAGTTAATTATAATATAATATTATTTAATATAACACATAAGTCTTTTTGGCGTCATCCTAATAGAGTTGTGCGACATCTATTTCATTTTTATGATTTTATTTAGTAAATAATAAGTAATTAAATCGAGAGTGGTAGACTCATGACGTTCAGTAAGAAATTGTAACAATTTTTATACTGAATAAAATATTTTGATTTGAAAAAAAAAATAAAAAGCATACCACTAATTTCATAAGTATATGTATAAAATATACATACTAATAACATACTTACTGAAATACCAGTCATTCATTCTACTCATATTCCAGAAGTATGTGAAGACTTAACAAACTCTTGTAGCTATTTTATTAATTGTGTGGCAGCAGATGTCGTTCAGTCAATCAACGTTAAATACAAGTAACAATAAAACAAGTAGCTCTCTCAGCTATTATCGCTCGAATTGTGATTGGGAAATAGTCGAAATAGAAACGTTCTGATTCCTAGGCTATAATCGGCGCCAGCGTGCGGCCCTCGCCCGCGCTCTACCCTCCCGCTCGGCAACATTCTACGGAGCTGAGAGTACAAGTGCTTGATAATATGGAAATAATTACGTATTTTTTTGAGTGAATCATAACAAACGTAGCATATACCATATCTGTCATCACACATATTGAACAATAAATTTGATATTTTCGCTAGTTAGTTAATAAAACCAAATAAAATCACTAATTATTTATTTACAACTATAGTATATGTACAAGGTTTTCACTAATATACAAACATCGTAAGTCGTCGTCACGTGAGGTAGAGCCCCAGTAGCAGCGCCAGCCACGCGCACAGCGCCGCGCGCTGGCGCCGCCCCGCGCTCACTCGCGCCACCGCCTGGTCGCGCTGCATCGCCTCTATCTCCCCTTCTGTAGAATACAAACATAACATTTACTCACAGGAACTAGAAAATGCGCCCAAATTAAAAGTCGATTTGTTTATTTGGGGATTATACATTCTTCTCTATTTGTGTAAGTCAGTCAGTCAATATTATGACTGACCTTGTCATTCTAATAATTTTGCATTAACGTATCGAGTCACCGTGTGAAACATTAAAACGGCAATAAAATTCAATATTTTGTGTCAGAAGTTTAGCATTTCAAAGTACGTTTGTTCGAAGTCAGATTTCTTTCAACCCACGTGTCCGCTAAAAAACCAGTTGACAACGTAGAAACAGAATTCTTTGGCAAATTATACAAAAATGTTGACAATACCTACCAATTTTTTATGTATAGACGACCTAAACTACCGAAAGAGATTAATGAACGAGGAAAGTTACTGTATTATTAGTGAGGCCTTCGTAGATAAATTATTTCTTTTAATTTCATTATTTAGAGTGACCCAAATAACTACCCGAGCACTCATGAAATACAATGCAAGTAAAGTGTACACGTGTAACTAGCGAGAGGATTTCAGCGTAGAGTATAAAAAGATTTTGTAACAGCTTTTCAGAATTTTAGTAGTTTAAACTTACAAAAGCTAAGACATGAAGCTCACGAGGCCACTACAAACTAATATTGATAGGGTTGGCTAATCAAACAACGACATCTTGGAAGTATTGTATTCTTCATAAAACTATCTCATTCTAACATTACACTTATTTGCTATATCTATCCTTGTCTAGGGTGTTGCTGTATTAAAATATCAAAAACTATTACTGTTCAACCTAAATATAAATGTTGCCCTTACATGCCCTTTGAAATTCAAATTTAAATTAATATTTATTAATTTACATTTTAATTTCACATCTTCCTTACATGCCGTTACTTAAAAAATTTTAAACAATTTAACAAACTTTTATTAAATTACTTTAACAACAAACAATTAATTTTGCAACTTTATAATTTAATTTTTTTATCTATTGGGCGGGCCTGAAACTGAACTACTAACTTTAATAACTTACAATGTCCTTTATGAATAAACTTTCTCTATTTGTCACTGTTTCATGTATAAAAAATCAACTGATGTTCTTATGACTAACTTATGTAACTGACTTATGTATTTACTCAATATAATATCTATATTTAGACTTTAATTTGTCTGTTCTTAAACTATAAGCGATATTTACAACTAATCTTTAACTCAAATGCTCATGCATTGCTTAAAATTTATATAATTAAAATATTTTTAATATATATACTTTACCTATAAAATCTACTTACATTGTTATTCAAGCTAACTTTACTTCCTTTGTTTATATACATTTTAATATATTTTTGTTATTTATTGAAAATTTTATGCTTTTTTTTGTTTTTATTGTTATATTTTAATGCTTTTTTTTTATTTTTTTAAATAAAATATTAACTTATCTACTACAAGTATATTTAACTTAAATCCTTTACTTCTTTTTTATTACATTCTTTATGCTGAGTTACTATATTACTATTTAGTTTGAAAACACTACTACTGTTTAAAAATATGCTATTAATTATATATTATGTTACTTAATAACTTTGATTGCAAAAAAGAAAAAATAATGATATCTAAGACTCTGGAGTACATAGATTGTATACTATCATGAAATATAAAAGAGATACATATATCTATACAGTCAAATCCGGTTATATACCATACTTGAATGGTTTCTCGGTGATGCGTCCTCTCCTAGTAACATACTGCCTTTTGTGTACTGTTTGGCTGGTACCATCATATCCTGTCCGCAGCGCCATGATAGGGTTGGCTAATCAAACAACGACATCTTGGAAGTATTGTATTCTTCATAAAACTATCTCATTCTAACATTACACTTATTTGCTATATCTATCCTTGTCTAGGGTGTTGCTGTATTAAAATATCAAAAACTATTACTGTTCAACCTAAATATAAATGTTGCCCTTACAATATAAATATTATATAGCATACTCAAGGACTTAAATTTTACTACTGTAATCAAATTCATCATAAGTTGAATGTTTAAAATCTAATTAAATTACACACAGGAATGACCATGACTCTTTATTTTATTCTCCATTTCTTTAAGTTTTCTTCAACTAAGTGTTTATTCAAACTTCGATCGGAACAAACAGTCTTGTGTAAAATCGAACCGGCAACCGCCGCGTACACACGCGTAGGTACGCACGTGGACATTTTCCAGTAAGACAAAGTTACGTGCGCCCACAGCGATTTTCATAGAAACTTCTCCGCGTGAAATGTGAAATTGTACATTGTTACAATGAACTTCGAATAAGTAAAATTGGATTTAAATCAACGGTAAGGAGGTCATTCTCAAATAGGTCGACTTCAAATACTCAACATCTAATCTAATTTTCATCTTAATCTCGGGCACTCGCTCTAACAACCTGCTTGTACTCTTTTAACTTTCTCGTAACGCAATGTTGTTTGGAATAATATACCTACTATAAACTAAATCACTGTAGCAAAAAGCACACTTCGCCACCTCTTAACATTAGTTTAGTTTTGTTCACCACAAATATTATCGATCGCTTGGTGTTGATATTTTAAGTTAGAGTTAACTTCGAAGTTATACTAAGTTCATATCTCTATAGACATACTTATATCGATTTCGGTAAAATCGATTCAGCCGTAAATTATAAACAAGGTGAATTATTTTTCTACTATCGGTATAAACAACCATAATATCCAATTAATTATTTTAGCACCACGGACAGACAATTACAACATAGTAAAAAGGAAATTATAAGTGTGGTGTCGTGGGACACCGGATAGGAACGAAGTTCCTTATTATGAAAATATTAATTTTAAGTTCTGTTAGCGGTATAAAGAAAATAATTATTCGGGTATACATTTTTTAATGTTTTTTTTATCGTTAAAAATCAAAAAAACTACTTTATAAGATTATCTTAAAACCTTTATTTTATTTACCATGATTTATAAAAAAAACCTGTATACACTCAACAAAAATAATCAAGAACAAAATAAATAAGAAATAGAAAGATGAAACGAAAATAACTATGGCTTGCTTTCTATGAGAGAGAGACAGAGAGAGAGAGACAGACAGAGAAACACGCGCACGCCGCCTGGCTTACAACTAACTATAGCAAAAAGTGTCGTTACAACTTTTGGTCTTAATTTCCGTCTAGTCCCCTTTCGCAACGCGCGATAAGGAACTTCTTTCAAAAAATGGACTCGACCCGTACCTGTAACGTCGTCGTGTCCGCGCAGGCGCAGGCGCAGCGCGGCGCGGCGGGCGGCGGCGGCGCACTCGTAGCGGCCGGCGTCGCGCGCGCGCAGCCCCGCCAGCGTCAGCCGCGACACCGTGCGCGCCGCCCACCGCTCCGTGTCCAGAGACACGCCGCCGCGCGAGCTCTACACGCAAAGATGAAGAGAACAGACACATTTTAATAATATGTTGGAACATTTTTTACAACAGCGCCATCTAAATCCGTGGTAAGCTACGAGGCTTGTACTACGGATACCAGATACTTGATATACTACACATATAAATCTTAAATACATACATAATAGGTATAAATATTTTAATAATACCCCCGTCACTTTTTTTTGATTTGACTACGACGACCTATTTCACAAACCTTGTACGTAGACATTAGCATAAGCAACGAGCATGTGCGTAAACCTCACTCTTTATTCCTGTCGATCTTCTGGTAGGACGACCAGTGAGAGATTAACAAAATGACACAACGTTGCAAGACCTCCCCAAATCACAAACACTGATAAGTTCCCAACTACAGGCTACTGAAAATTTCTTGTTCGTAATAATGGTTTAAACATATATAGTAGCAGATCCAAAAGTCCTCGGTAGACCTCATATGATTACTATTAATGGGAGCCTGTTATAGCATTTACAGAATTTTCATAACAAAACGCAAGCTACCTGCGGATCGAGCGCTTCTCCTTCATGCATCCAGCTTATGGTCAGCGGCGGCAGAGCACCCAGCAGGTCGGGCGTGGGCGTGGGCTCGTACCGCGCCTCGCACGCCAGCCGCGCCGCGCCGCCCACCGCGCCCCACACGACGCCGCCCGCGCCGCTCTCGCCGTCCGCGCCGGCTTCGTCCACCGCGCGCACTATCACCGTGGGCAGCTGGGACTCTGCTGTGAAAATAATACTAGAATTAATAAACGAAGAAAACTGTTAGGCGTAACCTTGTTTATGACTTGTAAACACACAAGATGTAAGTATACTGTAGGTGACTTATACAATTAATATATGTAGTTTATCATATTTATTTATTACACTTCACATCCTATAATATTTATAATTTATTTAATATCTAATTTACGCATTAATATTATATATATACACACAACTACATACATACAATACGATTATATAATTATTTATATTTTATCATATAATATTTATTCATATAAATTTAATTCACAAAGCATAGCCGCGCGAAACCCGTAGTATACGGCGGATCGGAATGTTTTTGTCTCCTACCGGCAGCTTGTGATATTTTCTAACATACACCAGGGCCTCAAGTCTACTATAGAAATGGTGTCACATTTGTCTATCAATGACATCGAAATAACTAGTTTTTGCAATTTTGGTAGTCTACTAATTCAAGTATATCAAATAGTGTGTCACTGACACTCCAATGACACATTTGCAAATAATTGGTAGTCCCGTACATAATGATCGAGTGTAATGCGTAGTCTGTTAATATTTTGACAGTTCTAAACCTATCAATGATGTCATTGATGTGCCATTTTGCAGACGTTGCTTAAAAGCCGTGTTTGTTTGGTGTGATTTGTGAAAATTGTGAAGTTTCAAAATGTTTGGATTGAAATCGAACACATAGAGAAAAGCAATATAATAGATCGAACATTTTGAAGTTGGCCGACGCGGTTGACGCCAAGAACGCCAGCGTTCGGAGCGAACAAACCGCCGTCGAGCCCGCCGCTTGATGAGGAGTACCATTGACCCCTTTCAGGATATTTCCGAGGTAGAATTTGTGAAAACATTTCACCTCGGGAAGGAGACTGTTAGAGGGCTAGTGGAGGAGCTAACTCCACATTTATTCCTAAACTACATCGGAATGATGGAATATCGGTGGAGACGAAGGTTAGAAAACAACTTCAATTTCATTGCTTATCACTAAAGGCATAGCTATAGTCTAAGAATACATAATAAATAAATAATATGTTGGGACATTTTACAGAAGAATACATAATACATCATTGATATTAATGTAATATATACCTACATATTTCTGTGGCAGATTCTGGTGGCCTTAATTATGTATTAGTATTAATAATTATTATTATTCATTAACAACAATATATACTACTTTGTTACAGATATTAAAATTAAAATCAACAAGTTCTACAACAACCCTGATTTCAAGAATTTGATTTTGAGAAAGAGCGGGCTATCATGATTTAAAACTATCAACAACTAGTGTAACACTTTGAGGTGTTCCAGGAGGTCCTAAGGGTACAAATTTCTTGATTAATTATCATGAATTATCATGAAAATCATGACCCTTAGCTTGTTGGTATTTCTCTCAATCGTTATTCATACTAATACTTCAGTTAAATTAATCAAAATGGTGTCTCAATAGAAAGGTATGTCACTGTAATATAAAATATATTCATCTTATCCAGTAAGATTTACATTTGGTTGTTCAGTATAAATTGTTCGAATAAATAAAAAATAAATAAAATAAAAATACTTTTATTGACTCAAAGATTACAACACAAACTTGTCAAAAGGGCCCCTGTACTAGGTGGTAACCTGTATTACTGGGTGCGCTGCTCATCCACCAAGGCTATAAAGTCAACAAAGGTTCAAATGGTTGTTTCATGCCTTAATATTAGTTATTTACGGTATTGTGAACCTTTTATTTTATAAATAATCATCTTAAGACTGTATTATCTCTCAGTGAAGTAATTGCAAGTATTGATTTAACATATATATTCTTTATATTGTAAGATTCCTACTCTAAACTATGTACATCTAAGACTATATTATCTTCTAGCAATTTAACTAGAATTTTTTAAATCATTTTTAAACATATCAAGTATAGTGACTTTATTTTAGAATTTCTAATATCAATAAATGTATATAAGGTTAAATTTTAAGTAATAATGTATTCTACTCTATAATTGTTTTTATTAATTAATTATGTTCAAAATAGTATATTATTTTTATGTCATTGTAATGGTTAATTTTTTTAACATTTAAAAATCTGTTAAATGTATAAATGTTAAAATATATAAATTTTGTTATTATTTGTTCTCAATAATTGTTAATTTAATTTTAGATTTACTAACTTAACATTACACTGCTTGCTTGCATGTATGTAAAATTTAATTTGTGGAAACTTGATTGGTTGATGTATAATTATTATTTTGCTCTGTGTTTGTATGTATTATATTGAACTGTTTGTTTCCCTAATAAATAAAATAAATAAATAAAAAAATAAAACTGCACAATAAGAATTTAGGACCACCAGACATGGTTATATTTATAAAATAGCTTGTATCAACATAATGTTATACATTTTCATTTTGTAAATCTATAATAAACTCATACAACTTGTCATTTATAATAAAATATATGGTTATTGAAATTGTTTATTTGTGTTTTATTCTAAATAGGTACATCAGATTGTTTCAACTTTAGTTCAGTTCAAAAGTCAAAAGTTAGGACCACCAGACATGGTTATATTTATAAACTATGTACATCTAAGACTTCATTAACTTCTAGCAATTTAACTGCACAATAAGAATTTAAGACCACCAGACATGGTTATATTTATAAACTACCTTGTATCAACATAATGTTATACATTTTCATTTTGTAAATCTATAATAAACTCATACAACTTGTCATTTATAATAAAATATATGGTTATTGAAATTGTTTATTTGTGTTTTATTCTAAATACATCAGATTGTTTCAACTTTAGTTCAGTTCATCGGTTTCTTCCGATTCGGACGACATATGCCGCCTGCGACGTTTCTTAAAATAATTATTCAATATATAGGATAAGATTAAATAGCATTCAGTTGGTGATTTATTGGGGCAGTCTACCGCAACAGAATTTAAAATTTGGGCGCACTCCACCCAACGCCGCTTTGCTAGACTGCGCCCTTCAATACTTCTGCTACAATGGCCGAGCGCTAGCTCGGGCTAGCTCTCCAAAAAGTCCAGCATATAGAGAAAAGTAATATTATACGTCCAGCAATGCCGAAATTGCTTCAATATAACCATATTTAAATATTTAAAAGATATTTTAACGACCACAAACAAATAGACCTATCAAAGAGTAATATAAGACATTGACAAAATATGTCAATTCGGCAGTTACAGATAAAACTTCGATAGTTACAGATAAAACTTATTTATTTTTGACGTTCTATTTTTTAGATTGCACTTAAAATTTATCTTTTTGGCTTTTTATGATCATTTTAAATAATGCTTAGTCTTTAAAACATAAATTAATAAAATATATAATTAAAATTAAAAACCGTAAACCTCAATAACCGATTTTATGAACTTTTTTTGAGCTAATGGCAATACCGATGCCCTATCTACTACAATTTCAATACGATTCTTATGAACTACCATTTTAAATATAGTAGACTACGAAATTTTGGACAAATGGTAATTGAATTAAAATGCGCTCTTTCCATATTGACAAATCGTGTAAAATAGCAGACTTGAGGCCCAGTCGACGCCTTACCAGCTGATGCTAATTACTTGCTTTATATATTTTAATCGTTTTCGCTAGTTTTTATATGTGGACTTATTGTGTTTGTACAGTCGTAAGCAATGACATGTATACATTGACAACTTTTCAAATATATGTAAACATCAATCGTTTCAAAAGAAAGTATACAAGCTTTGTGTCAAAATAAAGTATACGTAAGATGTTTCATAATTATGTATACATTTTTATCAATTCATAGTAAATAACATAAAACGAATACTATTATATACAAGTTTCGTGTTATAACTATGTAGCCATTAGTCTAAGAACTAAGAATAAAGCATTAAATATTATTTTCGTATTTAACAAAGTTTTCTAATACAAATACTGTGTCTCTTTCATTAAATACGTGAATTCTTTAAACTGGTCGTTAGAAGTTTAATTTATTTTTATATGTTAAGTGATTGAATCAATTCGACTAATTGCGACCTGATTCTCTAGGATGCGCCTTGGATTCACTTTAGGCAGAGCTCTCCTAAACAGCTTTACCCAGGGTATATGAGATATCTTCTGCAGCCAACAGCACAGACAGCATTTAAAATATTGTAACACCATGATTCGTAAACTTATTAATTAGATAATTAACAGTAAAATATGTTTTAAGATCTTAGGCTTCTTGCATCGGAAAATGAAGCATAATACTTTGCTTTTAAAAATGTATTATTATGTATTTAAATTTAAATATTATAATACATTTTTAAATCATACGTATAATACAAATATTATCGCGTAATAGACTGTGCATATGTGTATGTGTAAGAGCGTTTGTAACACATTCACAACATTGGATGACAGTTTTAAACTTTTGACAATTCGAGGACAAGATCAGTTTATTTAAAATTTTAATGTGTAACAAAGCATTGAAAAGAATTCGAAATTATTAGAATTACAACTGACAATTCTCTATTTGTTTAGTTTGCGTTGTTATGAGAAACTTACTTTTTCATGAATTCGCCCAATGATATTAAGTTGTCATAGCTCAATTGGCGTAGTTATAGTATGCGTATAATATCCTTGCGACGCGGGTTCAAATCCCGCGCGTGGATAACTTTTTTAATTTTTGTTTCGTGCGTATCTATTAATTTATGCATTATATACTGGATGGCGATTTAGGGACAAGGAGTGAGCCGTAATAAACGTGGCTCGTCATCATCATCGAGTATATGTTTTCCACATTTGTGAATTTATAAGAATATACAATAATACGTATAATTATAATAGAACAGTGAATTAAAAAATCTATACATTAAATATTTTTTTTTGTTTTTATAAAAAAATAGTGCATTGAATATAAATCCCAAAAAAGTATGTTTTAATTTTTTTGTCTGTATGTCTGTTAGTTTCGGCTAATCCTCGAAACGGCTACACTGATTTTGACGGGACTTTTGACCTCAGATATCGTAGCTAATGTTTTAAGGAGTAACTTATGCTACTTTTAATTATGAAAACTGTTTTATTTATTTTATCTTACGCCGAGCGCAGCGGTCCGGGCTCGCTAGTGGTAAAAAAGTATATACGGTACTTACATCCATACATCAATTCAAAATAGAAAATATTTTGAATTGATGTATGGATGTAAGTACCGTATATACTTTCTATGCATTGAGTCTTCTTCTTCTTGCCGAGTCGATGGCAATAGTTAAAGTAAGAAATCCCAAAACCCCTTAAAAATAAAGATTAAAAAAAAAGAAGCCCAAAACTCGGCCACCATAATAATTGCATAAGCTCCTGTAAGATGCAGGTAACAGGACCAGGAGGTCATATAAGTAAGTGTAAGAGAGGTAAGAGAGGAAGAGTACAAGTCTGCACTCCAGGTCAATTCGCAAATCCCCACCTGGTTGAGTATACTTATCTATGATTTTTATCACACTATGATTAATTCATATTTTATTTAGAAGAATATTTTAAAAAATGTATCTTTTTAAAAATGTAAGAAACTAGCATTTCCCGCGGCCCCGTCCGCGTTCTAAAGACTGGAAACAAAATACTTAGATTTCACACACCGTGTGACGTTTTATAGTCGGTTCGTAACGGTTAGTCGATATTTCTTACAAAATCATCATCAAAACCTGTCCTGAGGTTTTCTCGTGATGCAGTCACAGAAAGACAGACAGACAAAAATTTTAAAAACGATAGATTTGATTGTATGGATAATAATGTCTATCTATTTTAATTACATTTTTATCTATTTGAATTAGATTAAAAAAAAAAAATAATGTACAGATTTGACTCAGTCACAATTATTTTATTATATATGTTTATGATAGATAGTGAATTATTTGACTTTTCAAAATAGATTTTAAGTTGACGTCTTTGTATCGATGCGCAAAACGGCAACGTCGCGTCGCTTACGACGGTTGCCGTTCCGTCAAATAACATGTGGCCTAATATAAATTTATCTTGACACATTGTAATTTGTAGTAGCGCTGTGGTAACGCGCTTGCTTCGATATCCATGTGATGGGGGTTCAAGTCTGAGTTTGAGTTAAACGGGCTAAATACATATAAATTTATCTGCCAGTTACTTTATTGGGAAGTTTTATTATGAAACAGATAAAATATATCAGCAACCATTATCGCTAATCGACTACTAAACGCTTATTACCTACTAAGGTCAATATTTAGGATACCGTTTACTACAGGATAATCGTTTATTCTTACTGGATAATACAATAACTGGTTCTATGGACCACCCACATAAAAGCGTGGCGGAAATTTAAATGGGAATTTAATTATTATAAGTAATAGCATAATATTGTCATAAAATATGAACTAAAAAATGTTAATGGAAGAGACACACTATATACTATGCATTAGAAAACTTTGTTTCAAATACGAAAATATTATTTTATGCTTTTCGAGCGCAAACCTGTGCACTTTTTTGTGCACAGACTAATGGCTAACTACTTATATTACGAAAAGTATACAATAATATTCGTTTTATGTTATTTACTATGAATTGATAAAAATGTATACATAATTATGAAACATCTTACGTATACTTTATTTTGACACAAAGCTTGTATACTTTCTTTTGAAACGATTGATGTTTACATATATTTGAAAAGTTGTCAACGTATACATGTCATTGCTTACGACTGTACCTGTAACGTGTATTTTACTGTGTATCTCTGTAAACTTCTCCTTCTGAACTATTTTTACGTGAGTGTTGACTTTTTCAATATACTATTTTACCAAGTGACGACATTAAGATTTTTTATTTGTGTTTTCTCGTCACGACCAACTACACTCGCTAAAATACTATATGACAACAATTTCAATAATTTTATATTAACTACAACTCTCCAGACACTATTTTTGTTACTATTAAATAAAGGATCATAAGAGGATGAACTTATTGCACTTCTAAATGTATAAAAGAAGTAAAAGTTTGATAAAAAATTTTCTACAAAAACAAAGATTTACGAGAATTTTCATAGACCCTAAAAATGGAGGGTGTTTTATAAAGAATTTAAGTAATACGTAATTAGACGAACATTTCAAAATTCACAGAATCCTGGGTGTGGCGAGGATGCGGTAAATCTTAACTAATCGTAACCTCTTAACTTATGTTATACGTTAAAACTATTACCACAAGCTCCCTCGATCTAATATGATATCTGGGATAGCCGAGCTCCGACCAGCTCATATATATTTAAAGAGATTGCGATTCAGAATCCATGCAGACGTTTCTAAGCTTATCAAGCGTTTAATTTGAATTTCAAGTGGCAATGCATCTTGTACTCGACGCTGAGGTGTGAAGTGAACGCCGCTATTACATTAAAGATTTTGTTATATACATACATCAATTATTATGGAGACGCGACTGGAGTCTTCTACACAATCTTTTATATTATTACCTTTTTATAATAACTAATTTTCAGATTCACAAAACGTGATGGGATAGTTAACCTTAGACTAGGTAAGTTGTTGTTTTGCTACTATTCGAGCTAATCTTAGAGATCTACCTAAATGGATCTAAACGAAAAAGGACATTAATATATATTATACGTAAGCCTATGGCCTATTTTCAATTTCATTGTTTGTGAAAATAAGCAGTATGTGAATCTAGTACAATTAATGTAAACACTTTGAGAACATCCGCAATATAAACAGGGCACACATGACACACCTACAACAGTGAGGTTGAAGAACAAGCTGAGCTTGGGCTCCGTGTTGATCTGGCACTCGTAGCGGCCGGAGTCTGCCTCGCGCAGGTTGTCGATGCGCAGCGTGTGCACGGAGCCGGCGCGCTCCCAGCCCTCGTCGCGCGACGTGAGCGTGGCCGCCCCCGCCCCCGCTCCCGCTCCCGCCTCCGCCCCCGCCCCCGCCGGCGCCTCCGCGCACGACACGCGCGCGTCCGCAGTGAACACGTAGCCCGCGTGCGTCAGGATCTGCAGGTCGCTCGACCGCACCCACGACACCTGCACGTTACAACACGGTGGAATATTACTTTGTATGACACACACTGCTATAGACACAAAACAACATTTACACAGTCTTTTTGGTAATTAAAACAATGTAATATTGTGTAAGCTGTAGTAAACAGCTGTTCACTTCTCTTAAATGTGTCTTTAGATGCTTGAAGTTCATGCTTTCCTCCAGGTAGCAGCCCGTATACATACTAAATTTTATCCAAAATTGAGCAAAAGAATCGACCTAAAAATATATCTCATATATATAAATTAAGTGTCACGTGGTTTGTTCGCGATGGACTCCTAAACTACTTAACCGATTTTAATTAAATTTGCACACCATGTGCAGTTTGATCCAACTTGAAAGATAGGATAGCTAACATCTTAATTTATAGTGGCAATATTATTTTATATCAAATTAAATGTTTATTATACGACTTTAGTGTATTTATCGGTTAGTTCTATGAAATCCTAATTTTTATTTTATTAATATATATATGAAAACCGTTTAATTTGCCAGGCTTGCTAGTATATCTATATTTTAATATTTCTCTATATAATAACCCTCCACTATAATAGTGGAAATCTTGTAAGTAATTTATTTTTATGTAATAGGTACTAGGTAGATAGGCAGTCGCCCTCGCCCTCACGTGCCCGGACGGACGGACGAGTATTTATAATATTACGGAAGTTTTCAAATGAGAAGATTCAAACGACTTTATTCTACAATGCCACCGGAATTTAATGTATCATTTCATCTGAATACTATTACAACAAGTGTCATCATGTTTAATAATATCAACTTGTAAAAATGTAAGTTTGAGATGCTGCGCACAGATAACACGGCAATTATCTCGTATAGAGGCATAAGGCAGTAGTAGCGCTACGTTGTTGGCAGCGAACACTTCCGGGAAGCACAGCGCGTGCCGCTATATCGGGAGCGAGTCGATGACCGGCTTTTTCTAATAGCCCGCGCGACACGGCACTCGCCGCATTTAGCCGCGTGACGTCCCTCCAAGGATTCGCGAACGCTTGTACGCCAGCGACCTACACTCTACTGCCATCCCCCTCGTGTCATACCTCGGATACTTTCATCCGGGAAACTAATGTGAGCTTTATTGCTGTTTCTTTAGCTATATTCTCCGCTCGAACGGCTCGAAACTCATCGCTTTATTATGTTACAAATATGCCAGATTACGAACGTAACTCTTACAATCATCCGGTTGTAAAATATGAACGCTATAGTAACTTTAGCTATAAAAAACAGATAGTTCATTTTTTAAAATAATATTTATGCTCGAATTAGCTATTTTATTTATTGCTATTAAATTATTAATTTACAACAAATCAGCGGTTATAGATATTGTTACAAGTATTAGCATCTATATAAGTATATAATATATATAGATCGAATTGAAGTTGTTGGGAGATCGGAAGTATGAAAACAAATGAGCGGACTTCCGCAGCACGTGGCGCGCGGTGCGTGACATTGGCAATGAGTATTTTTAGTAGTTAGCGTTGCTCGGCGCCGCTCGCGCATCGGCCTACGTGTGCTTTTGATTACAGATACTTCTAGTAGTTTCGCATACCTATTCGCTTGCTATATCTATAACTGAACTGGCATTCTATTTTAAAACATTTCACCTTTGGAATGTGACAGAGACGAAAGCATTTGAGTGAACGTTGCTTGGAATATCTACTTGGGAAACTTGTTAATTAAAATGTAATATATTTAAATATTTAATTTTTCATTATATTCTTCATTGATTTATAGCCTATCACCTATCACGGTGACATCATTACATGCTTAAGAGGATATAAGAGCCGGTCCGGGATGGTATCCTGTAAAATAATATTGAACGCGCTGGGATCTGTAATGAGGTTAAAATTTTGTCAACATTAATTATTACATATCCCCCTTGAATTGAAGAAAGACCAGTGTCCAACAGAGGGACGTTAAAGAAGAAGGCTGGTTCGTTTTTCGACCAAATTATTTGGCATTACGATTCAGCGGCGGATAACAGCTAGCATTCTTGGCACAAATTATAGAAATACCTTCTACGATAATCATTAATTGCTAGTTTTAGTTATTAAAAAGAGATTTATTTTCATTAATTTTAGTAAATTATAATGTATTTTAACAATATTTTGGTATGACACAAATACTTTATGAATAGTTACTATAATTTTTTTATTAAATAAATATTTTGGGACATGATTACACACAGCGCCATCTAGTCCCGTGGTAAGCTACGAAGCTTGTGTTACAGATACCAGATAGTTGATATACTGTATGTATAAGTTTAAATACATACATATTATACATATAAACACCCATGACTGGAGTACAAACGTTTGAGTTTAACAAATGAATGCCTCCAGCGGGACTCGAACCCGCGACCGCTGGCGCAAGAAAGTAGGATCACTACAAACTGCGCCAAACGTGTCGTCAAACGCCGCACTGTTTTTTAGGCGAAAGAATAGAATTTTAATAGCTATAAATACTAATTACTTTTTATTGCAAGCACACAATATATGTATTAAAAAAACGTAAACAATAATATCTTTTTATTAAAGTTTTAGCTCGGCAGGCGGGACCAGGCGCAGGCCACCGTACTTCAACTTGGCAAGTATTATCCGTACATTATTATTTATTATGTATTAGCTATTTTTAGTAAAAATAAAATATCTAAGTATAGATTTAAGTTCCAAAAAAACATTACCTATTTTTCGCATTTATTTTCCTTTAAAGATTAATATTTTAAATAGAAGTCCTGAGCAAAGGAGCACGTTGCTTACTAAAATGCTAGTCAAGAAGTATTTTATAATTTATACCACTTCTCACGAAAATATTTCAAGCCATCGCTACATTGCTTGACAAAAGAAGCCTAAATCAACAACAAGGTTATATAATAGATAATGTCGTCGCCGTAGAATGAATACCTCGTATGTCAAATATGCATTTTTTTAAATCAAACGAAAAACACGTATTTTATATTACGGCGAAAACGTAAACCCAATACATCACTACTAGTACCATATTTGGAGTAAAACGAAAACCTCTTGATTAAAAAACATTGACAAAATTAACCATTGTTTTTGTTTCCTGTATAGTTTGGAACTCTGGACATACGAGGTTATCTTTCTACAGCGACGATTTAATATCTGGACTAAAGGCGCGGGCCCACCGCGGCGCATGGAGAGGCTGCGCACGTGTATTAAGCTTCGCTTTGTAAGAAATTGTATGTGGTAGTGTCCACTGCAACCCACGAAGAGGCTACGCATGAATTGACGTCATTAATACATGCGTGGCTTGCTCGAATAGGCGGTAACATAGCTCAACGCTATTGACGTGGGTCTACGTTTCCACTGGGACACGAATATGACCCACGACTATGTACAGCTCTACTTTTATCCTTGGATTGCAGTGGCACGTGCGTAGCCTCCGTGCTCCGTGCCACGCCACGCTATACATTATTCGTGGGTCTTCGTGTACTCCAGTGGAAATATTGACCCACGTTGTCAAACAAATTAATACATGCAGCTAAAATGCGCCGCGTGTCTGTGTACAGCATGCGTCGCGGTGGGCCCGCGCCTTAATTGCTTGATAAAGCACACGCACCACGCGGTCGGTGAGCCGCAGCACGTGGCACCGCAGCGCGGCGCTGCCGCCCGCCCGCGCCAGCACGGCCGCCTGCTGCCGCGCAGAGAACGCCGGCCCCGACACCACCGACACGCCCTGCTCTCCTCCTCGCGGTCCTGCAACACATATTAGGGTTTTTGACGTTGTAAATGTAACTATCTTTTCGGATTTATTTTTACACGCTTTTTATTAGCTTCACCTGTATGTTTGTATGTTTGTTTGTAACCGACTTCTTTGGGCGCGATTTTGACCCACTTTAAACGGCTAGATTTCGTTCAAACTTTGTAGATTTATTGAGGACCGATGACAATACACTAATTTGATAAAATTATTCCATTTTTCAATTTGCAAAATATGATTTTTGCTAGAAAAAGTAGAAAATAAATAATAGTTTAAAAAAACTAAAAAACACGCTTTTTATAGAAAACCGAACTAAAAAATAGAAAATAAAATTTTATTTTAAAAAAAGCGTGGGGTGCTTTTTAAGATATTATCGAAATGATAATGACACCATGCACCCCACGCTTTTTTTAAAATAAAATTTTATTTTCTATTTTTTAGTTCGGTTTTCTATAAAAAGCGTGTTTTTTAGTTTTTTTAAACTATTATTTATTATTTTCTACAGCAATCGTGGTTATGGGAGAGACTTGCTTCTAAATATGATTGCTGTAAATCATTCAACGTCGTTGAACAAAAACTTAAAATAAATATGAGAAAAATTCCAAAATAATAGTTAAAATTTTTAATGTGTTAAAAATACTTATTAAATTAGAATAAGTTAACTAGCACCTTGAAAGTCAAGAGGCAGATATTGTAGTTAGATTTTTGAGAAAGCTACATCCGATAGTAGGTAGAAGTATTTTTTATTTAAATAATGTTCTGGATAAGCCAATATATTTTAGAGAAAATCAATACAACAGGGAGTAGATGGTATTGTTACAAATTCTTTTACACAATCTAATACTGTTCAACATTTGTCTACCTGTTATGTACGAGTATCTATCAAATTCAAACATCCGATGACACCGATCTTTTGACCTACAATGTGGTCGACTGAGCTGATTAGACACAGCGCCACTGCGCTAGAAGTGTATAATTTGGACGCTCCCTGGCACTGCTGATATTTAAAGCCATATAACATGAAATGGAACATCTGCCTAATTGCCTGTGTAACTTGCGGCATCACACCGCGATAAACTATGGAGTTATACTCCAGAGCCACCCGCCATTAGGACGCAGTTTATTGATAGAATTGGTGAGTTTCCAAAATAACTATATGTATTGAATTTAAGTACTTAATCTCTAATATTATAATATGTGTGGTTTTATTGCAAGACTGTGTTCTATTTTAAAAAATATAACTTAAATGCAAATAATATCAACATCCTCTACTATAACAAGTATCGGTTATTTGTTACAGTAGAAGATTGTAGATATTTTTACAAATTTCTTTGTATTTTAATAGTACGAAACTCACTTCTGCAGCACTAAAAGTATATTTTAAATAACAACGACTCTATGTCTGCGAAACCATTTCAAATGGACATAACGAGGAACAACAAGGACCCTACATTCAAGTAAATTCAATACTCCTGTACAAGAGTACACAAACTAGTTCAAATTGACTGCATAAGAATAACAAGACCATGCAGTTACAATGTTGCACAAAATGTTAACTTAATTTTAATTCAAAATAAAAAGTATATTATATAAATTTTAATTGTACAGTGATGAACAGTTATTTTTTTCTATTTCTAAAAGTATTTATCGAAATTTGGGTTGGATATAACTATTCGTTGTATGAATCACACACACATCCTTGCAAGGTCGTCAAAGCAAACAAAAAATATATAGTATGTAGTAACTATGTAGTCAATCGAAATAACGCTTCCTTTAGGGAGTACCTACGCTCACGCTGGGCTGAAACCCAACACCACAGGGAAAATAAACCTCTTCCAATGTAGCAACCAGAGCAAATCACACAGGACCTGCAGCTTCTAAGCTTTTAGCAGATTTCTCTACTAAGAGATGGCGACTATGTCCTTATAAAATGTAGAGCTTACACTAAGAATAAAATTTTAACTGTTTATTTATACAGAACCAATAATTTAAAAACCAATCGTTTTAAGAAATAAAATATCAGTTCCAATAAAGATCCCCCAAAATATCTATGGTCTTAAACTATTTTAATATATTTCTACTGTTATTATAACTTCTCAATTATCATTATTATACTTAGATAGGATATGAGCACATTACACGGTACCACAACTTATCTGTTAACGAGACAAATATTTACAATAGTGGGTTTATCTAGCACTACTATAATCGCAGTAAACATTCGCATTAGAAGAATTCTATCATAATAAAATAGGAAGATAAGATAGTAAAATACATAATATTGTCACTTATATCAGCACTTCAAAAACCGTTTTTATTTACTCATTTAACTTAATATTATTCAGGACTTCCATCTATTGTGAGAAGATAAAAGTTAGTTAAACGCTTGAAGCTTATCTCCAGTGTTAACCCACAGGGACGAACAACTCAGCCATATCTATTTCAAGCAAAATTTTGCAGATGGCGTTGTTAGGTAAAGTTTACGTTGCACCTTAATGATATAAACTATTTCTAATAAATAATAATAATAATATAGTTTCTTTTAATAATAAATTTATTAATATGTAATTCATCAAATTATAAATGAGTAGGACAGAGTTAGGTAAGCGAGTGAAGCAGGTTCAAATCTGAGTTTCTTACCTCTGACATTTTCATTTGCAAATCGCTTCGAACATGATGGACACTTACGTTATGGTGAAGAAAAACATCGTGAGCAAATCTGCATTTTTTGACATATGAATTTCTTGGCTAGTGTAGTGGACTATGGCCTGGCTTTTCCTCGTATTGAAGGGAGACCCGTAACCACCAGTTGGGCGTTAAAATGGGCTCACTTCAATAAAAGAAAAATGAATATACTATGAAAGATATAATTTAATAATAATAATGACATAAATTTTCGTTCAGTGCGTTAACTTTCCTTTATAAAATTTGGCTTTATAAAATCAAAGTAGTTGGTGCTCACTTCCATTCATAATCAATACCGCTGAATGCAAACAGCCAGTGCAGTAACGACACTTGTTAACAAATAGTACAGAGAAAACATAAAAGGCCTATTTGTAGAGTTGCCCTAAAGACAGGATAAATGTTCCGGTTTTGCACTAATTAATCAAGGGCAAGGTGAATCACTGTGAATGAATCGTGACGAGCGGGCGACGGCGGAGGGCGGCGGAGGGCGGCGCGGAGTAGAGAGCTCTACATCGCCACGCGTCACTGGGCTTAATGAAGTACATGTTACATACTCGTACTTGCAATAATAAATTAGAAATAAATATACTTTGTGATATAAGCTTATTCATTGCCTATTCAAAACTTCGAGTTAGAATTATACTGTTACTATACTTTACATAACACAAACGAATGGAAACAACAAGGGTAGAGTCGTGGGCATTTCTTAATATAAAATGTCAGACGTTGTCATATTATACGTCTGGAATTCACATTTACGAATGTAAGTCAATCTTGATCTTTCATTGATTAAATAATGACTTAAAAATTTGCATAAGATATCGATAAAAACTGCAAAATTACTAAAATATTAAAACTCTAAAAATATTTTCACGTACCATTATTTTCTTTCCTATTCGACTGCTAACATACGAGTACACAAACTTTTTATGGCTTTATATAAGTAAAGAACGAAAATGTTTCATTAGAACGAACTACCTTATTAATGGTTAAGTCAAAATACTCTTATAAACCATAGCTATATATTGTAGCTGAGCGGAAGCTGCGGAGGCGGCGGATGCGGGCATCGCGTGCTGCATCACATTATGCATATTCATTTCCTAAATATTAATTTTCTTGAAGTCTAATTTTGCTCCTCTGCGTAATATTTGAAGATCTCATCACTCTGGATATAAATAGTTCGTCGTGACCCGCTTGAAATCGATAATGGACATTTATAACGTCAAGTATTCGCGTAAACCTAAGAAAGTTTGTATATTTAATAAGTTTCTTTGTACTGTGTGACATACACAGTTATACACTTATAGGTACATTTTTAGAAAATAACATCTGATATATACATTTTTTCCATAATATCATGTGTAAATACAAGTAAAGATGTTTAAAAATACAATAGAGGCAAGAGAGGAGTGATAAGCGATAGTAATGTTTAGAGCGGAGGGACGCGCGGGGTGCGCGGGCGGCGGAGGAACGACCGGCCTCGCATTATTAACATTTCAACACTTCATCGCAGCTTCGCGATATTTATATATATAGCCTGACACACAAACAAAACTAACGCTCTACCTCTGCCCACTTAGCTCACGACCATTAGCCCGCAGCTGGCTCTGCCAGGATTTCCTTTCGGATTCCAACTATTGCCTAATAGATGAACGCCACGAATCATCGACATAAAACGCTTTTCAGATATTGAGATTTATCTTAATTTATTAATAAATAAATAAAATAATAAAAATAAATAAATAAAATCAATAATCAAAATAAAAAAATAAATAAACAAAATCAGAGAACATACTCGTAAGTTGATTTAAGGGTTATCCAAGTACTATCGGAATAAAAGTGAAATGAGTAAGATTGCTTTTCTAAGAAATTGGAGCATAAAATCTTGCCCCTTATAATTTTACTTTGAAATATATAATGGAGAGTAATTGTAGAAGCTCACGTGCTAACAATGCGGGGCCTCCCGAGTCCCGCACACTTGCTGTAGCTACCCCTCGGCGTGACGAAATACAAACACAAAAACTTGATCCATTATCATGCAAATTGCCTTTGCCTATTTACATATAAAAATTTTACAAAGCGAATTAACGCAGTGCATCCGCGGGTGGCGACGTGCCGCAGCTCGGAACTAGTAATTTGTTAATTGAAATACGAACCAATTTATTATATTATAATACTAGCCGTCCCCGCCCGCTTCGCTGGGCGAATTTTCAAAGGAAATAAATTAAATTTTATACATCATTTTTTTTTATTCATATTTTTTTTTGCTTTTTTTGTTAATTTTTAATTTTTTTTATTTATATTTTTTTTTTGCTTTTTTTGTTTTTTTTTTTTAATTTTTTTTTTGCTTTTTTTGTTAATTTTTATTTTTTTTTCTGAAATTTAAAATATTTTTCAAAGAAGAGTCAAATTCACTTAAAATAAAATTATTATTATTTAAACAGTAAAAAAATAATCATTTGGAGTCTGTAGAAGTTACAGTTTGGAAACATAAATTTAACATTCTCACACCCACCCCCGATATCCCTATTGGAAGTAGAATTTCGTAAAATCCTATTTGAGATGATTTCTGCATGACAAATAAAAGATTACTACCAAATTTAAAGTCTATAGAGGTTACAGTTTGGAAAAAGAAATTTCACATTTTAACACCCACTACCGCAATCTTTTTCGGCGGTGGGTTGTTGTAAAATCCGCTCTTAAATCATTTCTGCATCACATATAGACGACTCTAGCTAAATTTGGAGTCTGTAGGACCTACGGCTTAAAAAATAAAAATTTTCATTGTTAAACCACCCCCGCAACCCCCTGTGGGGTGAGCTACCGTAAAATTCGTTCATAGACTATTTCTACATCTCTTACAGAAGATTCCTACCAAATTTGGAATTTATAGGAGCTATAGTTTAAAAACGGGAATTGTTCATTGTTAACGCCCCCGCAATCCCCTTTGGGGGATGAATTTCTTAAAATCCGTTTTTAGTTGACCTCTACATAACGAAAGTAATATTCCTACCAAGTTTCACATTTCTAAGTCCTATAGTTCCCGAGATTTCGTGATGAGTAACTATAGATATTGGAATACTTCGATTATCATCGAAAATTTAACGTTTTAGCAGACTTTTTTAAAATTTTCTTACATATAAACATTCTCCTGACAATTCTGAAGACAACAAAAAAAAAAATTAACCCAATCGGTCCAGCCGTTCTCAAGTGATACTCGATCATAGATACGGCATTTTATTTTTATCAAAAAATGAGAGTGGGTGTGCAAGGGTGCGTGGGAGTTGGTGGGTGGATGCGTGGAAGTTTGTAAGTAGATTCTTAGCTGAATGTAAAAGAACATTATCCGTTTAGTAAACTCCGTTGAAATCCATGAAAACAAAAGAATCAAGAGAAAACGCTTGTCTTTTGTTTTTATTAGCGGGATAAATGTTCATAAAAGTAAAACAGCAATAAAAAAATGAAGAAACGTTAGAATTCGAAAAATAAATAGCCATAAACCATCTAGGAAAAATTTCGCATCGAATGGTGGTAGTTTCATGTCGATACGATCAGTGGTTTAGGCGTGATTGAGCCTCAAACGAACACCATTTTCATTATATATATATAGATAGATAATTCGTATCATTATCATTATAGTACAACAAAACTTTTTATTCATTTTGATTTACTATCCTTTATTTATATAACACTCTTGACGTATCAACCAATAGTGTTGTAATTTTACAACGTGAGAACGATATTCGACAATAGAAGGACGAAGACAATAGAATAGATTCTTGTAAATATCTCTCACATTATCACGTTACGATCATGAATCGCCTCTTCTAGTGGCACATTATAAGGGTAAGCAACAGATCATGACCGAAGAGGTAGGTACATCTTCATCATCATCAGCCCATTTTAACGTCCCACTGCTGGGCACGGGCCTCCCTCAGTACGAGGGGGATCAGGCCATAGTCCACCGCGCTGGCCTAGTGCGTGTTGGCGGACTTCACATGCCTTTCGAAAACTTGTTAGGTTTTCCCAGACATGCAGGTTTCCTCACGATGTTTTCCTTCACCGTAAGACAAGTGGTAATCATGATATAAATGATTCGCACATGAAAATATCAGAGGTGTGAGACCCGGATTTGAACCCGCATCACTCGGTTATCCAAGCGACGTGTTACCGCTGGGCTACCACTGTCTTCCAGTATACAAATAAAAATACGAGGAGGCACAATATGACGGAAAATACGTATGTTTCATGTTACCGTGCGCTGATGACAAAGCACGTAGCGTGGAGTGGTTCCTGCCGTTGCTCAAACGAAGATGAAAGGGCTCAATTAAGCATGTTTACAGCGCGGCGGACCGCGCGGGCGCCGCTCGCCCTCAGCGCGGCGGAGAGAGTTCAAGCCGTATACTGTTCCTTGTAGCTTAATGCACAGTTCACGGTTTTATTTTATTATATTTTTTCATTTCACTCAGTGGTGTACAGAACTATTGGTTACAGTTACCGGTTACAAAGTTATCAATGATACCTACGTCACCCTACGTGTCGATTTGTGATCAAAGTAGGTACTCATATGGGATACGCACATATTATGAGAATATTTTAGCGAATATGTACATATTATGATTTATTAATCTATCTCTGTAATATTATATTTCAAGCAATAAGTATAGAAATGAGGTAGATAAAATACAGATAATTCTAAGTGAACATATTTTGTGCCCGAAAACAATTTATTACTCAGTTCAACATTAAGGATAATTTCCATAAATCAAGTAAAGCAGCGAACAGGATGGAGTAGAAGAATAGAAGTATTTTAACTTCGTGAACATTGTCAAGTTGAATTAAATAATCACTAAATGAACTTAATTAAGATAATTCCACTAATTTCACACACTTAACTAAAGGTAACTACTGTTACCTGTAGCTACAGTAGTGCATTAGTAGGTCTATAATTCGTGCAGTCAGAATGAACTAGCCGCGTGAACTGCTATGAAACTGTCCTAATTCATTTACGCTGAAGGATGAGTCTTTGATCAACGTAACGAAAACAAACCATCATCTCTGTTTCGCTTTGCGTTGTTTGTACGCGAATGTTTATTGTACATACTAATAGTCCGCTATCGAGTACAGACCAATCGGAACATCAATTATCGCACGCGCAATCATCGCCGCGTGTTTGTTTGCGTGTCTCACGGCGGCACTCAGCGCACAGCGATGCTACATCATCTACTCGCACTACTCGATCATGACGAACCTCTTCAAACAGTTAACGACTGCAATGGACATTACTGTGAGCAAATACAAATATTTATTCTGTTTTCGCATGAAATAGAGCATTTGCTTGAGTCCGAAGTGGTCCACTCGCTTTGATGAAATCATATATCAACATCTGGAACGACGGTCGCGGATCTGAGTCATGGATACGGAGGAAGTTAAGTCATTTCGCCTACACACAATAAAAATAAATTTCTTTCCTCTATTTTGAATTCCATGCCGCAGTCCCGATGCCAAATCATTACGGCGAGTTTTATTTCTTTCATAATTGTCGGTCGGAAGTGCGTGCCAGAGGGACAGAGGAGGCACGCGCGGCGTACGCGGCAGCGGTGACTCACGGCGTGGAAAATGTCCGTCCTCGTATTTTATATTTGACATTCCACATACATTGTATTTCAGTTTATATCATCATAATTTAAATATTCTCTATCTACTCGGGTGTTCATAGTCAGGACTTGCGGTAAGCAAACATAAAATACTGATTTTTTTATTCAGTATTTTATGCTTAAGTTGTACTTCGGCAGTTCTAAGAGTTTTCATTTTGCTATTTTGAATAATACTAAGTAACGTTGAAGGAAAATTCAATTAGAACTTTAAGTACTACCTTTACTTTTGGCATTAAATCTAATAAGAATATTAATGTGTTTCTCAATCTACGAATACTATGTTAGTGGTAAAGACGGTCACTTCACACAAATCTATGAACTTATATAAGTGTATATCTTGAGATCCGTATTTATTAAACAGCAGCGAGTAACGCTCTTTATATTTACATTGCAGCGCGCACGAAAACCTTCATTAACATATTACACGATTCAAAACAAACAAAATACCGAATGCACTAATGATTTGGAGCAAAATAACATTAGCTAAAAATAAATGAAGAGCGATCGTTACTAATGCGTCGATACGAAGGAGTCGCGCGAGCACGGCGCGGGCAGTCCGTCACTCCTGACAGCGGATCATGTTCGGGACTCGGGAGTGACATCATGCGGTCGCATCACTAACTGTTCACTAAATGTAGAACTGGACGACCCCACGATTATTGCAAATATAAATCGTTGTACGAGCTACTACCTGCGTGATGCGTCATAAGAAAACAATGCGGTTTAATTAAGGTACTCGTAACTGCGATTATATAAGATGAATAGCGAGAGCTTATTAAATATTATAATACAAACTATTTACAGGGAACACTGATTAATTGCATAAATATTTCACTAGAAAAACTATAAAGTATACATTTTTACATTATAGTAATTTGATTAAACAGTTAAGATAGGAATTTATGATTTAATCTTAGTAAAGAATAAGCGCCACATATTAAATCTGAAATATTTTTTGCAAACTATTAAAATCTCATAGCATTTGGCCTAGTTCCATCCGAGCCACATGTTCATGAAGACGTACATATTGAAATATTAACGTAATGGCCCGGTTGGAGGATAATCAATCATTTTTACGCGAGTAATGCGTTTGGACACAGAGGGAGTGTGCCCAGGAGCGCGGCGGGCGGCGGGCGAGGGCGGGCGGAGGCGGGGGGAGCGGCACTGGTTGCCAAACATTGGTGCTATTACAGATACGGAAGGATCTGAGAAGTGGGAAGATTTAGCATCGCAGACCAAAATAACGCAAGCACGTGACACTAGCACTACTACTACTGTAGTGACCAACGCTCTTTCTAACAATATTTAAGCAAAATATTTATAAGTCACAAGTGTCATTACATTTGCCATAAAGCATTCAAATTCAAGGGTTTCAAAATCTTCCTACATGGTTAAAAATATGTGGATATTTTTATAAAACATTATGAGACTAAGCTCTATAGTATAGCAGAAAAAATATTTTCAATGTACAATGTACACAAATACCAGGAACTATATCTATAGAAATCCGGACACGTTACAATCCCATGACGAATCATTACCATGTGTGCGATGTCGCCACTCGCCCGGTCGTCACCGCGCGGGCCTCGGGGACTATTAAAGCTTTTATGGGAATTCATCCGGAGGGCAGCGAGGCGGAGAGCGGAGAGCGGAGGGCGGAGGGCGGGGAGCTTTGCGTGATCTACCGGTACGGTTTCGCCCTGAACCATCCTTCACAGATATTCGTTAACTACTTAATTAAATGAATCGTGTATGTTATCATTATTATTTCTAAAATTATACTAGTTAGTTGGTTTTGGGACTTTTTCATATAAACTTTCAGTTATAAATATTAGACATGATATTTCATTTTTATATGTATGAAATAATTAGTCTTACCGGCGAGCGCGGGCATTGCTGCCAGCAGCAACAGCAACACACACAAACACATAATAATATTTAGTGTCCACGCACAATCTGCACACTGCACACTGCACTACACTACACTCGAGACCTTCACGTATAAGTTTTTTTTTAAATCGTCCTTCCGCTATCCATCCTCAGGATCACCCCCAGTCCTACAACAAAAAGAAAGCTATTTAATATAAAATAATTCTAACTGGCCTTCACAACGGAGTTTAAATACAGCTAGATTGTCAGTATCTGTTCACAGTAAATATATTGAGTTACTATACAGTATACAGTATGAATGTAAACTCATTGCATTTACCCACCATGTAGAGTTATGAAATACCATTCTGTACAGAAATAAAAATAAGTATAATAAGTAATCACTACACGGTCTATTAAATATCAGATTCTTTGTTATTAACAACGTCATACAGCGCTCCATAACTTATTCATATTTGACTGTAACATTTTTATTATCATAAACCTTTCCCTTTCAGTAATAATTTTCGTCATTGTTCCCACGTGTGGAATATCTACTTGAATTTAATTGTCGATTAAATTTAAATGTCTACCATTTCGTGATAATTGCTCTAAATATACATTTTTATGACAGTCATAAAATCGCCGCCAGAGTCGAAACAGGCCTAAATCATGACAAACTCGTTATTAACTTTGTGATAAGGACCGCTTATAAGTACCTACGTGAGTATCTATCGAGTGATCGAAATATTGTTACATAGCGTTGCTCTTTCGATGTTAATTACATGAAAGATTACACGAAAAAAAAGTATTGCAGATAAATTAGTAGTTGTTATAAAAAGGCTACGAAGACAAAATCGGGATCGACAGGACATATTAAGCGTCGGAATGTGCGCGTCGCAGCTGCAGGACGCTCGCGAGCACTACGACGCGGAGATACGGCAAAATATAATGCCTGCGAAATATACTCGCACCTGCATCTAATCTCTGACTTGCTAGTAATGTACAAAAATACAATCTATAAACCTTCAAGTACACTTAATTTCCGCTAACTATAAAAAAGCGTTTTGTTTAATTTAGTTGCTAAAGGATCTAGAAGAAGGCGGCTCGTCGAAATTACCCGCGTACTTGTGCACAAAGTGGGCACGAAGTGTACCATTTAATAGTCGTAAGAAGAAGAAAACACTTTGATCTTTCAGGCACGCGACGTGATTTACACCGCTCGCCGTGCTCTGCAGGACCACTCGACCTCTGTTGTCATGAAGCTTATCATTAAGATTAAATTTTGATGAGCAAGAAAAATATAGTCCATAAGCAAAATATAACCCAAGCGTCATTCTTTTCCCAATATAATTCGAATATTTATGTCCTCTTATCGCGCTAACTGATTCAAATGAAACAATAAAAAGTGCAGCTTACTTCAAAGGCTAACATTTGTATAAGCTCGTAAATTATATTTATTTCCGAGGATAGTTTTATAAAACTTACGCTATTCTATTATAAATTAACTAAGCACATGCGCTGCCCTCTACGTCTGTGCGTCCATAAGCTCGTTCATCTATACATCTGTACTCTTTGCCCTACGTCTAAAAGGGTAAACATTTTTTTATGAACCATAAAATTATTTAAAATTAACTAAACATCACATGGTATTTATGGACATATCTTTATATCGATCATAATATTATAATATCTAATTGACGAAAATGTGCATACGTGACCAACGACCATATAGGGCGGGTCTAATCTAAGCAGCGGTCTGCATAGCGCTATTTGCGCGCGCGCCGCAAATAGCGTGCCCGGAATATCGCGCAAAGGTTACGCGGGTCCTCCTCGCCCTCGCCGGCGGCCAGAGGGAGCAAGGTGGAATGTCGATCAAGTTATGGGATCTCAACAATTTAGTATAAGCAGCCGAAAAGTTCTCGCAGCAAAAATTATTATTGTTTTTTGCAAAGTAATTTGAGGATAACACGAGCTACATGTCACTGTGTTAATTCTCCAAAATTTAAGTTATCTAATTAAATAATATATAAATGCTTACGCGGCGTAAACGCTTACACTAACTGTGGTAACGGACCCGCGGTGTACATTTCAGGTTTTCATGATAGTATAGCTGAACGTGCACTGCGTGAAAACTTATGAAAACTATACAAACAACACGCTCCTGTTATACTACTGGTACCTAATTTGTATAACTGTTGAACATTGAGTAAAGTTAACAATTGGGTTTAGCTTTATAGAGACATTTAATTTTTTTAAAAGATCAGAGTTCAGTTGATATTAGCAAAATTATATTATAATAAAAACATACGTAACTACTCAGACATCTGTCAGTGTTCAGATAACGAAACCAACAGAAAGACAAACAGATAAGATTTCTAAGAATTGCGTTCTATAATTCAATTTGCATTTAATCAAAAGGTCTTTTGATATTGTGTGTTTAGGAAATAAATTGTATAACTGTGCTTCTTCACAGACAAAAGTTTTTATCATAAATTTTATTAATTATCATAGTTTAAATGAAAATCATGCATGAAACATGAACGGTTCTTTGAACCAATATGATCCACAGTGACTATCGACTGGTGACAGGTGACACTGACAGTTACACTAGGCGGGTAGGATGCCAGAATTGTCGCGGTAAACCTCTATTTATAAATATAGTTAAGAAAACATTTGGCCTTAGAAAATATTATATTTTTTGACAGTTTATCATTGGAAGTCATTATGAATAGACTCTTCCCTAGTTTTAGCACAGGCAAAGCCGAGGGATCCGCTAGTTATGCATATAAACCTTCCTTTTGAATCACTCTATCTATTAAAAAAACCGCATCAAAATCCGTTGCATAGTTTTAAATATTTAAGCGTACATAGGGATATAGGGACAGAAAAAGCGACTTTGTTATATTTTATACTATGTAGTGATTACAATTAACTTAATCAACATTGACAATTACTAAAAATTACCAATTATTAAATAACGTAATGTCGGAAATGAAAAATTATATATCAAAATTAGTCAATCAAGTAATATTATATCAGCAAAACAGACAATAAAAAATAATGTGAAACAGTACACAGACTCTTGCATTTGTTTTTAAAGTGCTAAGTAATAGGAATCAAAGTAAGAACTTTTGTGATGTTTGTCATACTATAGTTATATGAATTATAGAGAGAGGTACGAGTAGGTGATATATCGATTGTCGTTCAGAAGCTCACAAAAAGTTAATTTTTCTTCTTTTCTTCTTGTCATGTATCTACTCGCATATTGTGTACGTTACTTATAATAATTAAAAGTGTATATTTTTTTTATTATTCTAAAAGCTCTAATTACTAATTACACTAATATGTTGCACTCGCTTGTTCCGGACTTTTCTTTTACTAAACATTAAACATTAGTTGTTCATTAGTGGAGTTCTCTGGAAGGTTTCATACAATTAGTTCATTAAACTTTTTTCGATCTAGGTCTATGTATTGCGTTAGTTTAAGATATATTTAATATTATAATTATTTTAATAAAGAAAATATTACAAATTAATATAAAAAATATGTTTCTATTTCAAATTTAATTTACCCACCTTTTAGGTCATTTAACGTGGACTTTTTAAAATAATAAAATCACAAAAATGTCAGTTTCATCAATTTTTCAAACCAAGTTTGTTTCGCGAGACTAAAACGAACTAGTTTCTATATCGAACACATTCGGGCACAAGCGACTGCGCAGACGCCGCGCGCGGGACTGCAGTCTGCGGCGCTCAGGGAACGCTCGCGCGTAGGGAACGATCGCATGTCGAATTATGTGTGCGGGACTGGGGTGCTTCGCCGCATCCCTTACTGCCTCTCGACGTACACCGAACCCACTACCCTTCTACACACTACTGCGGACACCGGCACTACTAGTGCGATGCAGGGGGTGTGCAGGCAGGGTGGCGGCGCCATGCGGGCGCCACACGCACGTCACTCCACACTGGATAATCTTTTGTTTTAAGCTATTGTTTATACCTTCATTGTATAAACTTAGTTGAAGCTGTATTTTTTGGTTTATGTTTATTTACGTATCTGTATAATAAACACTTTTAAACTTGTTTCTTACTTCACATTTAAATATAATCTTCTATATAAATAAAATGATAGAGGTCTGCAGTTGTGCGCGCATCACGGAAAAACTACTGGATAGATTTCAATAAAACTTTCTAAGTTTTATTTGTTAGACACTTGGCCCTTATCAGAAAAAAATGATTGCGATATGTTCATTAACCGACTTCAAAAAAGGAGGAGGTTATATGTTCCGTTGTATGTATTTTTTTTTATGTATGTTCACCGATTTCTCCGCCGTCTGTGGGCCGATTTCAACAATTTTTCTTTTGATTGGTAGGGTATAGTTCCGAGGTGGTCCCATTGTCACCAAGTCAGGATCTGATGATGGGATCCCAGAGAAATCGAAGGCAACTCTCAAAATTTACAGGCACCTATTATGTTTTTGATATATTTTATAAACCCGATAAAGCTTTTACGTATGAAAATCATCATCTCATGTGGATGAGCTGATGATGGAAGGTAAAATTCCTCAACAGTTGTTTTTTATGTGTTTTCACCGATTTCTCCGTGAATTGTGGGCCGATTTTAAAAATTTCTTTTTGTTCGGTAGGGAATTCAAGATGTTCTCATTGTCACCAAGTCAGCATCTGATGATGGGATCCTAGAGAAATCGAGGGCAACCCTTAAATTTTATCGGCACTGATTACCTTTTTCATATATTTTCTAAAGCTGTTCAAGAATTTGTGATGATGTAAGGTATATCTCCTCAACGGTTAGGAGTTGAAAGAAAATTCTTTTAATATTATACGTACTTATGAACTAATAGTCGTATTCATTCAGGATATTAGGTGGATTGATAATAGAAGGTAAATCTTATTAACGTCTACGCGTTACGTGGAAAAATAGACGTGGACAAATCTGGATTGACTATTGTCGTTCATTTCAAAACTTCGCTGACTTATTGGAGCAGTAGTTTAGTTAGCATTGCAATATTATATTTAAACATTATATCTAATTTCCACAAAAAAATTAAAATTAAATTATTTTTTAACAAAAATGAAAACCGACTTCAAAACCTTACAAATTGAAACTAAAAAGAAAAGAAAAATAATTTTAATTACTTAGTTATTGTTGGAGTCGGTGCCATTTGTATTCATTAATTTACATAGTCGCGCGATATTGGTATATGTTCTTATTGCGTATCAGTATACAATACCATGTTTATTTGAAGGTCAATGAATTTTATTTTTTACTATTTATATGACGCACGCTATTTAAAAATATGGTTTTTAGTTTTTTATAATCAAGACGACACGTGGCTCATTTTGTAGTGACCCTACTTGGCGCATTCATTATAAACCAAGGACTGAAGTACAAACATTCGTCCTCATCCAGTTATCACACAAATATTGACGAAATCTACCAAAAGGCTTTTAAGAACTTTAACTTCATTTTAAAGAACTGCAATGAATAAATCTGACATTCGTATATCCTAATATGCTTATACGCTTATGTGTGCAGTGCTCTACGAGTAGCTAGACTCTAGAGTAATGTAGTGTCGCGTAGAACCATTATTATGTACTTTTAAGTAAAAACATTGGAAAGCGTTTAAAACGTTTCTTGTAGCATCTCATTGAGTGAAAAACTACTACACTATGAAGATCTTTCATCAAATTTTGGAATTGGCACTTTGACCAAACCGGAGATGTTTGAACAACATTATGTTCCTATACAAATAGCTTAATGGTACTCTGGACTCAATGCTCACAATTACTTAACCAGGTTCTAATGTCAGTGCCTTCCAAGTTTCAGGATACATTTTCATTTTAATATTGTAATTAATTTAGTTTATTTACATTAACTAATTTATTTTTGTAACAGTCCAGATTTAAGAAGTTGACGGTGTTTCACACCCATGCTTAGGTAGAGCACGTAAAGCCTTCGGTTTAGCGCTTTAACTATAGCGTCGTTTGTCGTTTCGAGGATTGTCTCAAAAGAGTATGAGATTGACAATAAAGTGCACATGTGTATATGTGCGTCCACAGCCTCTTTAAGCGCCAGAGAAAGTTTTTGTATATAATATATATATTTCATAGAGAAATTCAGATTTTAAGAGAAAACAGCAGATATATGTATGTACGTAGTACTTAGTAGTTAAGAAAGAATGAGTAAAAAGAGTACTAAAATTTTAATAAACATTTATTAAGAGATAAGGATCTCTTTCGTCTATAATAAGACCTACAAGATTAAGAGTAGTTAGTTCAAGTGAGTGTCTTGGGCGTCCTCTCGGTGAACAGCAGCGGCAGTCCGCCGCGCACGCTCTGCACGATGCCGGCGCCGGGGCAGACCCGCGGGCGGCGGCGCGAGCGCGGCGCGGGCCGCACGCTGTAGCGCGCCAGCAGCGCCGCCAGCCCCGCCAGCGACTGCATCAGCCCCAGCCGCTCGCCTGCCAGAGTTTATAAATGTATTATAAATAGTTTGCCCCCAAACCTAATTAATGAAATTATCAATAGAAATATTAAGGCAAAACTAAAACATTCTTTCTTTTCTATAATTAATTAGATTTCATTATTTAATATTTAATATTAAATAATTTAATCTTATTTAACAATTTTGTATATACATAATAATATAATATATTTAATAATAACAATATATATAATGAACTATGTAAGTAACATTATATAAATCTAAGCGATTTACAATGTTACATATATAAAATATGTAAACTTGTATAATAATAAATAAATAAATAAATAAATAAAAATAAAATAAGTTTAATATTGCATTAGGTACTACAGAGAAGCCGCTTATACCTAGTTCCTATACAGTAACGACTTGAGACATAAATGGAATGAATATGTAAACAGCCTGCTTAAAGTTCCGATCGTGTTTACGTTTCGTAAAACCTTGTTGTAACAATAACCTTGAAACCAGTTGGTTATTTATTGCAACCGGTTTTACGAAATTGGAGCTTTATTGGAGCTTTAAGCATATAAAGCTATTTATTTATTTTACTAGAATATTATGGGGTACAAACGTCTTTTTTTTTATTTAGTAGCTCTTAATAGAAACAACTTACATTTTATTGCTAACGGGTATTTATAGAACAAATTATACGCAAAACCACAATATTGTAAGCAAACAACGTGCATAAATATATAAATCATTTCTATACCTCCTATCTAACGCTACCTTAGATTTACGCGAATATTACACAATTTTTAAATAAATATTATTCGATTTTTCGCGGATTGAATTTAAATAAATAATTATTATTTTCAAATTTCTTCATTAATATTTAATTTTTTCGAACATTTAGTTGTAAACTTACCAATGCAAGCTCGAGGTCCGTCTCCAAACGGCATGTACACATGTTTGTTGCTAGGATCAAAGTTCTTGGGATTAAACCTTTCCGGTCTGAACTCGCTGGGGTTATCAAAGTATTTGGGGTCATTTTGCATCGCTTGCAACGGTATTATTATTAGAACGCCTTCGTCAATCGTCAGATTGAGTTCCTTAAAGGTATATTTGCGCGATGATTTTCTAATTAAGAAGCCCAGAGATGGAAATATTCTCATCCCTTCTTTAAGCGCCCATTCAAGGTACGTCATTTCTTTGACAGCGTCATAACTGAGTTTATTGTTATGCTTTGCTAAGACTCGGTCTATCTCATCTTGAACTTTGACTTGTATCTCAGGGTTGTAGGCGAGTTCATGCAGCGTGAAACTTGTGGCCGAGGACGAGGTTTCGAATCCAGCTGCAAAAAATACAAATACTTGGGCTGCAAGCAATTCATCATCCATTTCCATCGTGGCAGTTTCAGGTGTGCCGTCCGGTTTAAATCTCTCAATCGACTCTCCCACCATCGTTCCTTTTTTTTTACACTCTAATAAAAGATCTATAAAGTCATTTCTACCCGAAGGTTGATAATTTCTCTGTCTTAAGACTGCGCTTACTAAAGCAAAGATGCCTTTCTCTACTTTTGCCAAACTTTTCAAATGCTTGAACAAACTAGGAAATAGATCTTTCAAAGCGAATATAAACATTTTTTTTCCGTCGACATGAAATATTTCATTTCCTAGTTTCCGAAATGCTGAATTTTCATCCTGCAGCGAATCAGCATCGAGACCAAACCCGCAGGCACCGATGAAGTCTGTAGTGTAGCGCGCCATCAGGTCTCGGGCGTCGACCTCCCGCCCCGCACTCCCGCACTCGGCGGAGAGCAGGCGCGCTTGCAGCCGCTCGGCGCGCTCCACCACGAGCGGGAACATCGCCTTCAGCTTGCCGCTCGTGAAGGCCGGCGTCATGCGCTGGCGCAATAGCCGCCATGTGTCGCCGTCCGCGAAGAACAAGTTTTTGAGTAGGGGTTCTATTACATCTTTATGTTTGTTTAATCCTCGTGGGTAAAAGTATGCGAAGTCGTTGACAAGTATTTGTTTCGCGATCTCCGGATCTCTGATTATAAGCTCAGGACGCGACGCCCGGTAGAACCCCACGACCTTCTCCATAGGAAACTTCCAATACGACTCCACTGCCAACTCAGTCACACTCTTTTGCATAAAGTAATTCCTTGCATTATTGCCGAATAACGGCAGGGGCTTATCATGTTTCACTCCTTTTTCCTCCCAATATTTATGATTTATAGTTCCGTATATGTATAAAGTAAAAATTAAAACTATTAGTAAAGCTAATGCAATCATTTTTATATAAAGTTACCTTTGCGCTTAACGATAAATAATAGAGATGATAGATAAGTGGTCTTATTTATGTGTTTGTTGAATGTTGCGATTACAATTTACAGAGCGTTTTACAACGTGCGTATATTTGTAACTAAGTATAACTGCACGGAGCCGCGCGCGCGATTAGACTGAAGTAACATTATCGCGAGGAGCGCTATATGTACAGAATGTGAGTAATCAGTTAACAAGTATGCAACGAAATATGAATAATATACCTTTTTATGAATCAATTCTAAATTATTTAAATAAGGATTTATTTATTATCTCAGGAAATATTATATAAGCTATTATATAAAATAGGCTTCCTTTGACGCACCATCACCTCGAAACTATTGAATATATCGGGATAAGTATAACAACTACTACTTACCATTTGACGCAGAAGATGGTTATAGTATAGATAATATTAAAGATCAGTGAACACTATTACGGATTAATAATATCATCTCTAAAGGTCATTATTATAAAAGGTCAGCTAAAATGATTATTTTCTTTTATTTCAATAAAATTGTTTATGATTTCATATTTGAAATCAAAATGCATAACAAAAATGAAAACCGACTTCAAAACGTTACAAATCGAAACTAAAAAGAAAAGAAAATAATTTTAATTACTTAGTTATTGTTGGAGTCGGTGCCAGCTAAGAAGGAGAGTTTTATCCTGCCTTTGCAATGAACTTTCGAACGGATATTTTGATTATATTTACAAATTGATACATTAATTAAATTGTATTAGGATTATTTTGCTTTGGCTGGCATCGACTCCAACAATAACTAAGTAATTAAAATTATTTTCTTTTCTTTTTAGTTTCGATTTGTAACGTTTTGAAGTCGGTTTTCATTTTTGTTAAAAAATAATTTATTTTTTTGTGGAAATTAGATAATTTATGTTTAAATATAATATTGGAAGGCTAACTAAACCACTGCTCCAATAAGTCAGCGAAGTTTTGAAATGAACGACAATAGTCAATCAAGATTTGTCCACTTCTATTTTTCCACGTAACTCGTAGACGTTAATAAGATTTACCTTCTATTTTCAATCCACCTAATATCCTGAAGGTATACGACTATCAGTATAAGTCAAATCAAATCAAATCAAATCAAAATATTTTATTCAGCATAAAAATTGTTACAATTTCTTACTGAACGTCATGAGTCTACCACCAGTTCGGAAAGAAGAAACCTCTGACCTGAGAAGAACTGGCGAAAGAAACTCAGCGGGACTAATGTTTTTTTTATCTTAATCTCATTTTTTTTTTTTTAAATTAAATTGCATATTTACAATAATTCTATATGTTGAAATAGCCTGGTGGCGATCACATCATTCCCAAGGCGTACTGTCTTCTAAAAAATCGTTAATCGTATAATAACCTTTAATTAATAGAAGCTTTTTGAACGTTTTCTGGGATCCTGTTGTATAGGCGTATACATTGTCCATAAAAAGAATTACTAACTCGGCGTAAGCGAGTTACAGGCATTACAAGTTTATGTTTGCTCCTAGTATTAATGCTATGCATGTCGCAATTCTTGGGAAATTCGTGTATATTTTTATGAACATACATAACATTTTCGTACACGTATTGAGAAGCAACAGTCAATATTTTAATTTCTTTAAACTTTTCTCTTAATGATATTCTAGGGCCTAAACTATAAATAGCACGAATAGCTCTTTTCTGCAGGACAAAAATAGTATTAACAGTAGAAGCATTTCCCCATAATAAGATTCCATAGGACATAACACTATGAAAATAACTAAAATATACTATACGAGCTGTATCTACGTCTGTAATAAGTCTAATTTTTTTTACCGCGAACGCTGCAGAGCTGAGCCTTTTTGCTAGCCCCTCAATATGGAGATTCCACTGCAATTTCGAATCTATGATAATGCCTAGGAATTTAGTTGATGTTATTGGTTTTAACATTTCCCCTCCCAACACTACACCATTATCAACAAGTTTAACATTAGGTGTTGTAAATTTAATTAATTTAGTTTTTTGGTTATTTAATAATAAATTATTCGAATCAAACCAATAGACAACCTTCGAGAGAGCATCGTTTACATCGTCGTACATTAGTAAATTACGTTTCACCTTAAAAATAAGTGAAGTGTCATCTGCAAACAATACTATCTCATGTTTGTCCTGTACAAAGAATGGCAAATCATTTATGTAAATTAGGAAGAGAAATGGACCAAGAATAGAGCCTTGTGGAACACCCATATCTAACGGAGCCCCAGGAGATCTCTTACCATTTACATCAACCCTCTGAATTCTATTACTCAAATAGGAATTCAGGAGGCTGAGTGCCTTATTTCTAATTCCATAGTGATGTAGTTTCCTGATCAATGTCTCATGATGCACACAATCGAAGGCCTTGGATAAGTCACAGAATATCCCAAGAGCATCCTGTGACCTCTCCCAAGCCTCAAAAAAGAACATCTATTACCGAGCTAATAACTTTTACAGATATACCCCATAGATCAGCTGTTTTCTTGACGTCCAGGCTTCTGAAAGCTACCATTATATCTTTGGGGTTTACTTGTTTAAATTTAAATATAACATTACATTCTTTGACGTTTTTCTTTAACAAAAGTTCGGCAATGTCGGGAGACGAATTTAGTGATTGCGTTGTTGAAAGTGGAATGTCAGTGAAAAATTTTTCAAACTCAGATGCAACTTCTCGGTCTGAGGTAATAAAATTATCATTAATATTTAACTTAAAATCGAAGCTGCGATCTGCGACTTTTCCACTTTCACAGGCAATTATGTTCCATGTCATTTTGATTTTATCATTAGCATTTTTTATTTTATCTTTAATATATAATGATTTTGCCATGGAACATACTCTTCTAAACAATTTTGAGTAGGCACTTACAAAAGAAGCAAACGATACATTATGATTATAGGCTCTTTCACTGTACAATTCGTATAGCCTTTGCCTGCTCTTGTATATGCCAGGAGTTGCCCATTCACCGAATGTCAAGAGACCCCCTGAATTGACTGTTTTAGAAGCAAATATTGTAGAAAACTCAGTTTTTACTAATTTAAATAAGGAGTTATATAAGAAGTTGGGGTCATTAGTGTAGGATAAATAGGGAAGTTTTGCCACAATATTACCTCTGAACTTCTCCATACGTGTAGTACTTATAGGTATAAAAGACTTTTTTAAATTATTTTTGTTGGCATTTAAAGAAAAAGAAAAAGAAGCAAACTGGCCACAATGGTCTGAGCTTAACTTATTAATAATAGCTTTAGAATTTGGTTTACAGTTTGTAAATATGTTATCTATACATGTAGCACTGGTAGCAGTGATCCTAGTTGGTTCAGTAAATAAGTTATGTAGGTTATATGATAGAAGCACAGATTTAAATCTGAGACTTGTATTACAATTATCTAATAAATTAATATTAAAATCCCCACATATAATAATACCCTTTTTAGAAATATTTAATTTTAACAAAACTTCTTCCAATACTTTCTCAAAGTACTCATATAACCCACTAGGAGGTCTGTATACGCATACAACAATGAAGTGCTCAAGCTCTACGCAGGCTAGTTCAATAGTTTGCTCAACAGAGAGGCTCACAATGTCTTTACTTTCTTTATACTTAAAAAGTTTATTTATAATTATTAAAGAGCCACCGCGTATAGCTTTTTCTCTGTTGAACATACTAGCTACCTGGTGACCGCTGAAGTTAAATATGGACTGGGAAATGCAAAGCCAGTGTTCTGTTAAACATAAAATATGAATATTTTCTCCATTCATAAATAACTCCAGTTCAAGATCCTTGCCTAACATGCCCTGTATATTTTGGTGCACCAGGTTTACACTATTTAATTTTTTACAAATGTGGGCATTTTTCACTAAATTATTATGACATTTATATGATTTGGTGTCATTACTTTTTAATATGCTAGAGGTATCCTCTGTTGTCTTAATAATTAATTTAAATTCTTATTTGGAACGGATTCCACATCACAAGATGTCATAATACAATTTTGCTCAATAGGAGCAGATGTCAAAGCAACCAGATTATTGGCTATGTCAGTTTGTATATAATAAGATAGCACAGATGCTATCTGTCGTTTAAAATAATATGGTAGGCTCAGCCTACTATATGTCAACATATACAACATAAGTACATATAATATTAAAAGAATTTTCTTTCAACTCCTAACCGTTGAGGAGATATACCTTACATCATCACAAATTCTTGAACAGCTTTAGAAAATATATGAAACAGGTAATCAGTGCCGATAAAATTTAAGGGTTGCCCTCGATTTCTCTAGGATCCCATCATCAGATGCTGCCTTGGTGACAATGAGAACATCTTGAATGTATACCCTACTGAATAAAAAAGAAATTTTTAAAATCGGCCCACAATTCACGGAGAAATCGGTGAAAACACATAAAAAACAATTGTTGAGGAATTTTACCTTTCATCATCAGCTCATCGACATGAGATGATGATTTTCATACGTAAAAGCTTTATCGGTTTTAGAAAATATATCAAAACGTAATAGGTGCCTGTAAATTTTGAGAGTTGCCTTCGATTTCCCTGGGCTCCCATCATCCATATTGAGGGGCTAGCAAAAAGGCTCAGCTCTGCAGCGTTCGCGGTAAAAAAAATTAGACTTATTACAGACGTAGATACAGCTCGTATAGTATATTTTAGTTATTTTCATAGTGTTATGTCCTATGGAATCTTATTATGGGGAAATGCTTCTACTGTTAATACTATTTTTGTCCTGCAGAAAAGAGCTATTCGTGCTATTTATAGTTTAGGCCCTAGAATATCATTAAGAGAAAAGTTTAAAGAAATTAAAATATTGACTGTTGCTTCTCAATACGTGTACGAAAATGTTATGTATGTTCATAAAAATATACACGAATTTCCCAAGAATTGCGACATGCATAGCATTAATACTAGGAGCAAACATAAACTTGTAATGCCTGTAACTCGCTTACGCCGAGTTAGTAATTCTTTTTATGGACTATGTATACGCCTATACAACAGGATCCCAGAAAACGTTCAAAAAGCTTCTATTGCCAAATTTAAAAAAATTGTGAAGGAACGTTTGTGTACTAAGGGTTATTATACGATTAACGATTTTTTAGAAGACAGTACGCCTTGGGAATGATGTGATCGCCGCCAGGCTATTTCAACATATAGAATTATTGTAAATATGCAATTTAATTTAAAAAAAAAAAAGAATGAGATTAAGATTAAAAAAAACATTAGTCCCGCTGAGTTTCTTTCGCCAGTTCTTCTCAGGTCAGAGGTTTCTTCTTTCCGAACTGGTGGTAGACTCATGACGTTCAGTAAGAAATTGTAACAATTTTTATGCTGAATAAAATATTTTGATTTGATTTGATTTGATTTGATCAGATCCTGACTTGGTGACAATGGGACCACCTCGGAACTATACCCTACCATACAAAACAAAAATTTTTGAAATCGGCCCACAGACGGCGGAGAAATCGGTGAACATCTATAAAAATAAAAAAAAATACATACAACGGAACATATAACCTCCTCCTTTTTTGAAGTCGGTTAAAAATAGATATTATTTAAATAAAATAATTAAATAAAAAAATTATAATAAAATCTATGAATTAATGAAATACTGTATTTTTTATTCCTTTTTATTCTCAAGTCAGTTCTCTTTACGAAATAAATCTACAAACTAAGATTGATTTGTTTAGGAATTATCGTATTACTAGCGACTCGCCCTCGCTTCGCTCGGGCCCTTCCCTGAATTTATCACAGGCAAAGCCGCGGGATCCGCTAGTTAAGCATATAAACCTTCCTCTTGATTCACTCTATCTATAAAAAAAACCGCATCAAAATCCGTTGCGTAGTTTTAAAGATTTAAGCATATAAAGGGATATAGGGACAGAAAATGCGACTTTGTTTTATACTATGTAGTGATAACCAGGGCCGTCTTTTACCTATTAGGGGCCCTGGGCACATTAGGATAATGGGGCCCCTAAGACCATAATATAGCACTATTTGGTTAGTCAATGATATGTTGGAAATCAGCAACATTCATTGCTATGCAGACGCCAGCACTGTGGACGCCCTGTACACTGGTCGCGCTAATATTTCTTGGGAATACGTCGACGAGTGTTGGAACAAACTTGTGTCTGAAATTGAATCATTATTAACTGAAGTCTCGGATTGGGGTTGACTAAACTTAGTCCATGAGCGCGCCCGGGAAGGGTGTGGGACTCGCCGGCCAGAGTGTGCAAGAGCCGTCCTACCCACTAAAAACCAAGCCATCCTTCGTACGCCTAAAGTGGGACGCCACGGGATCGCTTTCGCACACACTGCGGCGCCCCGGCGCTACCTACCAACACCTGGGGCCTCTCCTAGTCCACTCTGCTTATCAGAGAAGTACCCGGAGCAACCCCAGTAAATAAACACACTAGAATGCCCGAAGGCCCCACACATACAAGTCCGAAGACATACATACCATACACGAAAGTCCGAAGACACCTATCAAATATCCGCCTTTCATACATCACACAAGACATGACAAAGGACATCACAAATACATAACACAGACGGCTACAGAGGATAGGGAGAACGGCAACGAAACACCGACACTCCTCTCCCCCTGCAGCCCCACCACGTCCACCATCAACGGTTAAGCCGCGGATGGTAGAGAAAACTGCGCATCGCGATACCAACACTCCTCCTCCTCCGCGACCTCCCTCCGGTCCATGGGCTCAACACAGACCCGCAGCCAGGCCACCTGGGGACACGCCCGGTAGAGGTACAGACTCCCCCCCGAGACTACACTTAGTCCATTCAACCCCAAAAAAACACAAGTTTGCGCGTTACCCGCTAAAAAGTCGCCATTTGTCGTCACTCCGCAATTTGAGGACACTCCCCTGTTTGCCACTGCCAGTATCGGAACACTTGGCGTCGACATTTCGAGCAACGTCCAGTTCCGTGGTCAATTGGAAGGTAAGGCCAAATTGGCCTCAAACAAGCTTGGTGTGCTCAGTAAAGCGAGACAGTACTTCACGTCGGGTCAGCGTCTTAGTCTGTATAAGGCGCAAATTCTGCCCCACATGGAGTACTGTTCTCATCTCTGTGCGAGACCTCTCCCCAGTACCAGCTACTTCCATTTGACCGCATTCAACGTAGGGCAGCTCGCGTTATCGACGATCAAGCTCTCTCTGATTGGCTTGATTCTTTAGCTCTGCGTAGAGATGTTCGATCACTCTGCGGCTTCTACCGCATTTATAGCGGGGAGTGTTCCGAGGAATTGTTTGGGCTAATCCCGGCCGCAGAATTTCATCATCGGACATCGCGCCAAAACCATAAATTCCATTCACACCACCTCGATGTCCAGCGTTCCACAACAGTGCGATGTTTAAGGCATTTTCTGCCACGCACGCCCACTCTGTGGAACCAGCTGTCGCCGGCGGTCTTTCCAAACCGTTACGACCTGGCCACCTTGAAGAAGAGAGCGTCCTACCTGAAAGGCCGGCAACGCATTTGCAAGCCCTGCGCTGTTGCAGATGTCCTTGGGCGGTGCTGATCACTTTCCATCAGGTGAGCCTCCTTCCCGTTTGCACCCTATATCCCGTAAAAAAAGAATAGACAAATAACGTATATATATGCAGAGTTCGAGCTTTATTTTTATTACTTTATTCTTTTTTTGTTGATTTCTATTGCAATTTAGTTGCTTTGTTAAAATATACTGCTTTATCGCAATCTTTGTAAGTTCCGGATGCCACAGAGAAATTATAACCATTATTTTGAAACCCCTTACCCTTACGAATCAAAATTTCGTGATCATTTCCAGTAAAATTTTTATGAAAATATAATCGGCGGAGACGTGTGATATGTCTTCAGGGTTGGAAAAAAGTTGTTGTTCAACTGATATAGTTAGCGATGTTAGTGAAGTCATCGAAGTTGTTGCACTATTGTGATTCGTCATACCTGATACGATAGAAACTGATATAGAACATGCATGGACGAATAAACTAATGGACGAGACACATAAGCGGACGTACCTTTACCGGCCTTGACAGTAATCAGGATATTTTAGGCCTGGCCGTTTGTTTTTACGTCAGTCTCAAGCACTTACTTGTCAACAAAACATCTCCCAAAAATGACTAAATGTTCTAATAGATGGTGTAAAAACTATAGCAACGGAAGCAGCATTATTTCTTTTCACTTGTAAGTAATATATTTTATTACATTTAATGTTATTTATCACAAAATTTAAATAAATGTAAAATAAAATTTCGTATTATTCAACTATGTTAAATATAGTCGATATATTTATGTATTGTTGACATCTGACAACCATCATAAAATGGCTGGATTATACCGTTCAAAACAAATGACAGAACTGTCGAGTAAATACATTTGACATCGACTAGTGCTTGACAATGTCGAAAAATACATCGATATTTGACGAAATAACTAAGCGAATAATGATGTTATTTGTACAGTACAATAACATAAAATACTTTTATCGCAGTATCCTACAATCTGATGATGTGTACTTAATTTTTATTTTATTTTAACACATAAATTACACAAAATTTTAGATTTCCTAGGGATCCTTCTCGAAAGAGAAAAAAAATTCTTAACAAAAAATTTGAAGTCTATAATAACTATAATTGAGTAAAAAGTTCATAACAATGTCCTGCTTATTTTAGTATAATTAAAATATAAATACCGGAAGCTTACCCCACCTTTATTCTCCCTTTATTTTCTTTGCCTTACAGCTTATTTATGATACGCCTATTCTTTCCCATTCGAACGTTCTAGGTTTGATTGTCGGCGAAAAATCAAACAATATTTATTATTAATATTTAAAATGTCATTGATGTATGTATTTTATCGACTACGTTCAAGCACTAGCATTAGAGTGAATTTTGATGTATTGTGTCAATTCTTTGTGTGCGTTATACTTCAATTGGTTGAACGTGTTTTCATGCATTTGTATTTTATGACTGGTCCTTTAGTTTATTCGTCCATGAGAACATGTTGTTACTTCTGATTGAAATGACTCATTATTTGAATATAATATTGTTCGATTGCTACTTGCAGAACTCTCTCCAGTAGAAAAAAAACATATAAATACAGGGGATTTAGCGATCGTCGAGTCGGGCAGTGTTGCCAATACTCCGAATCTGTCTGTTTTAATTCTTTTTTTGTAAATTTTTTTGCGATCTGCAATTGATATGAAAACTTATTACTTGGTCATGAAATGTTACATTTTATTTGTACTTCAAAAAAAGTGCTTCAATCGATATTGCCATTTTGAAGCAAATGTGCATGTCACTAAAATATTTAAGCGTTTACAAGTATTTATTTTAATAATATGTGTTACAAATAGAAAATATGTAGTGTGTCAATTGGTCAGTTCAAATTTGGGCCTACAGGCTTCGCTATTTTCGCCTTATAATTGATTTGAATGACGCGACTATATTATATATTCTGTGATGTACATGATCTACAGTAAGTAGTGATTCGCATCATTTTTGATCGAAGACACAAAATAAAAATAATACACTGATGATTTTCTTTTACACAGTTAATTTTTAATATACCTATAATATATACAATTTTTATACATTGAATTTTATTAAACCTGTTGCAATCGATAAGCCTGATTTTAGGGCGAGAGTAGAGTAGCTATTTGGTCATATGTTATGAGCTGTGGTTTGGTATGCGAGTCAGGACTAGGGGGCCCCAAAGGATCGCGGGGCCCTGGGCATGTGCCCATTGTGCCCAGTGGAGAAGAGGGCACTGGTGATAACATCCGATCGATATTGATTTTATAACACACGCATTTATATTTTGCATTTACGCACCCGCTCTTACTCATAGTCATAGCGACACTTCTTGTGCCTGGGGGATGTTTGGCCTATCCGATTGTTCTGGATGCTTACAGAAAGTATTGAAATAGTTCCTCGAATTTCATGTACGAATCAATACAGATATAATAGACTATAAGTAAAGTTACATTATTTTTAGGAGTCTTAAAGCCGTAAAGTGTCTTGTAGGTATAGGTTACCGAAGACGGAAATTGGCCATTAGCCCAAAAAATTAGTCCAAACAGATCTTGATGCAAGCCCCGCCCACCTACTTATTCGAAAAAATAGAAAACATTCTAATTTAGTATTTAAGTAATTAACTAAATTTTAACTTGCGACTTGCTACTAAATTTTCTGTTTACACGTACGGAATCACTTAAAATTAAGTTAAAATTTAGTTAACTACTTATTCACTTAATACGTGTAAATCAGCCTTAAGACACCTATTATAGTAGTCATGATGATAGTATCAAGTGGCGAGATGGCGAGTGGCGTGGCTAAGGTCTCGGTGAAATAGCAGAAAATCAGGCTCCCCATCATCTTATTTCACATAACTTATATATAAAGTTAAATTTAGCAGTTAGCAATAGGAAAATTACAGGTAATTTATAATACACTAGCGACTCGCCCTCGCTTCGCTCGGGCTCTTCCCTAGATTTAGCACAGGTAAGGCCGCGGGATCTGCTAGTTATGCATATAAACCTTCCTCTTGAATCACTCTATCTATTAAAAAAAACCGCATCAAAATCCGTTGCGTAGTTTTAAAGATTTAAGCGCACATAGGGATATAGGGATATAGGGACAGAAAAAGCGACTTTGTTTTATACTATGTAGTGATTAATCCTTTTATTTGTCATACGTCATTTTTAATGAGGTGTAAAATCCCTGTGCATGTTTATTAAATATTATAATAACGAGATCACGCGACGAATATTGTTAACAAAATTCCAAGTCAAATTCAGTCACTTGCTCGCTTTAATTTTCGCAAATTCTATTACTTCATTCAAATAAAGGTTTGATTCGATAGGCAAAACTACAAGTCTTATGGAAAAAGTTAAATGGTAAAGTTGTAGGTAACTAAAAGATCTACAACTTTTGTATGTACTTTTTTCATATAACCACAAAATTAATGTGAAAAATTCAATTAACCAAGTTCTTGGTAAAATACCATTTTTATCTTTTACAACGTTTTTTTTGTTTAATATATATATTTATTTTTTAATATATATTATTAGCATAAAAGAACAATACTAAAAACTGTCACACATAAATCTAACAATTAATAAAGAATTCTTAAACTTATATTAGTTTCAGTTATCAATTAATTCAATGAATCGTATATCGCGTTCGCGCCATTACGATAAAAGTATAGTTGTTCTTGTTGTTTTTAAAATGTATCCCAATAGGGAAAGGCAAAGGACTATGGTCCATACAGCCTACTAAAAAGCATAGTCAACTTGACAGTTCGGTCACAGATTATTAAATATAAAAATAGTGAGTTTATCCTTATTCGGCCTCTCCTGACATTCTGACGCCCTCGTCAGACAGAACAAGAGCTTTATAGCATTTTAGGCTCCAGCAGTATCAACATCCAGATTATCTGCACACGAAGTTATCATTAATTCACTTTGGTCTAAACCTGAGAAGTTACAAGCAAAAAGTCAATTACAATGTTCCATAGTATACCAAGTAGCAAATATCTTTAAAAAAAAGGTTGCACGTTCAAAAGGATAGACATTTTAAACACAGAGTCACGTACCAACAAAAACTTAGATATAACACATTAAGGTCTAGCATACTTACTAGACTAGACATAACACATCAAGGTCTAGTATACTTACAAGAATAGTCATAACATTAAGGTCTAGTATAATTACAAGACTAGACATAACATTAAGGTCTAGTATAATTACAAGACTAGACATAACACATCAAGGTCTAGTATACTTACAAGAATAGTCATAACATTAAGGTCTAGTATAATTACAAGACTAGACATAACACATCAAGTCTAGTAAACTTACAAGAATAGTCATAACACATTATGGTCTAGTATACTTACAAGACTAGACATAACACTTCAAGGTCTAGTATACACTCAAGAGTAGACATAACACATCAAGGTCTACTATTCACAAGACTAGACATAACTCATCAAGGTCTAGTATAACACACAATAGTAGACATAACACATCAAGGTCTACTATACACAAGACTAGACATAACTCATCAAGGTCTAGTATAACACACAAGAGTAGACATAACACATCAAGGTCTACTATACACAAGACTAGACATAACTCATCAAGTTCTAGTATAACACACAAGAGTAGACATAACACATCAAGGTCTACTATACACAAGACTAGACATAATAAAACAAGGTCTAGTATACACACAAGACTAGACATAACATATAAAGGTCTAGTATTCAAGAAAGATGATGTTACTTACTAGCAAAGAAAGCAATACATTCATTAGGAGTACAGTACTCCTTTCAAGGCACCACAGGTTGTAACTCAGCAACAGCATCAGTCAGCTCTATACTGACTCTTGCCAAGTTATAAGAGTCACTCATACCAAGATACAATTTTCGTTTGAATTTCTCGTTGTTACTATGTAAATCAGAAAAATCGTTAACATGAAATTCTTTAAATAACGTAAACCACTTACGTCCCTTATTGATGTACTTAAGACTTGCGCGTAATAGTTCGCGACTGGGAGCGGTCAATTTAGTTCGCAGGTCCTTAACGAACTAGGTCGTTCTTTTAGTTCGTTAGTTCCTTTCTCAAATCCGAGACAGATCGTTCGCCCGTTCCGGATTCCGGCATGGCTCAAGTTTTGAATGAGTTTTCTTAAAGTGTCCAACCGAATGTACGCACACATACAGCCAAATAGATTCGAACCTCGAAATGTATTAGTGTAAATAAATAAAATAAAAAATAAATAAAATAAATACTTTTATTTCAGGCGTTTACAAAAAAATTAATATGTAATATTATTTTAAAAGTATTTATTAATAAAACCATATCATATCCAGTAAAAAAATAATAATAATATAAGATCTAATATACATATTTGTATGTATATAAATATAAATAAGAATATGAAATAAATAAAAAAGTAACAAAATTGTAGGTATATAAAATAAAATATATATTATAATAAAATAAAATATAATATTTTTACTATTATAGCTGAAACCTTTTTTATCGTAATGGGATTTGATTTCGTTCGTTTCGTTCGTTAATCGTTTGTAAAGTACTTGACAGCTGAATTCGAAAAAGGATCCATAGCAGTTAGCACAGATTACTAATGAACTAAAGAACTAAGGAGCGTGGGATCTGAGAACTAGTTCGCGTAGTTCGTCTGTGGGATCGCTCTTTCGAACTAGTTCGGTTCGCGAACTACACAAATCTAAATTGTACTAACAGCGTTGCCAGAATGTTACTTTTGTAACATTTTACGTTACTTTTCACTACCTCATGTTACTTCCATGTTACACGACTCAAAATGTTACTTTTACGTTACTTTAAGGAAGTAGCAAAAATATTTTTTCCCATCAACCAAAATTAGTCTTGAAATGGAACGCATCTCGTTTCGAAACGGAATTTCGTTTGTTGTGTTGGCGCACATGTCACGTAATGTCATAGCGTAGACAGAGAATAAACTACGTGTCATAGTCAGTCTCAGTGTGATAGAGTATATTGATACATATATAAGTGTGTTTCATGGTTGCCATTTTACACGGCAATTGCCGTGTTACACGGTATTTGGGGGCCATTACCAGAAAAACATGGCAGAACAATCGTTGCCGTATCCTGAAACACGGCAATCAGCACACACGCGCATTAAGCCGCGGGTAACAGCTATTCTATAACTAAATTTAAAATAATCTATAGCACTGTTCGACTGATTAACCTTACTATTCATGTTTAGTCGATAAATAATTTTATATAACTAGTATAGGAAGTCAAACTAATTTTAAACCAACCAAATAAATTTTAGATCAAAATACGATTTAAAGAAAGAATAAGTAGAAGAAATAAGGGTAGCAGTTTATAATCGCTTGGCAGGACGATGGGAATGGGAGGGAGTGGATTGGTAAGGGAGATGCTCCCTATTATCCCTATACTACTACCATTACAAGGTAATTCATACTTCATGAGAAAATAAATTTTGAATGTAGCACTCACCGGCCGCCGCCACGGCATGCTCGCTTCGCTCGCGTGTGTTGTGGTCTTATATCTATCCTAACCTAACCTACCTAGAAAGAACGAAAAAAAATTAAGATAAGCCTTCTGAACCTATGTTATCCAAGTCGAAAAAAAAAGTAATTTACGATGAAAGCGCTTTCACACATGTCCATAGAAACGCAGAACTAAATATGGCGGCGTTAGGATAGTTGTAGGAGTAAGCGTTCTAACGACGAACCGTTTTCTGTTCGACGACGGAAGACCCGTTTTCATATTCTGACTAAAACAGTCTTCGTTGCGAAACCAGTCTTCGAATGTGTGATATGATTTTATACTTAATGTCCCTAAAAATAAAGTCGAAAATGTAATGTCCTGCAAAACCTTCGTTCGCGCTTTTCATATTCTGTCTAAAACAGTCTTCGTTGCGCAACCAGTCTTCGAATGTGTGATATGATTTTATACTTAATGTCCCTAAAAATACCGTCGAAAATGTAATGTCCTGCAAAACCTTCGTTTGCGACATTCAAAGCAAATAATGATTTTTTTTGAACATAAAGTATCAAATAAACTATGTTTTCAGATTTTCTCTCGGATTTCTTTCATTTTCAGTTCCCGACGTATAGAAATTAGGATGCAGAATATAACAAAATAAATTAAAAAAAAACTAAAACGGCACCAATACTCAAACAAAACCAATTTCTTAGTTTTAATTTTAAACATTATATAATTTTAATAAATTTAATAATAAGTGAATCTGGAATTATATTTATTTAATTTTCGTTAAAACTTTCCAAACAAACAATCTAAATAAATCCACGAGAAAATATGAAAAAAGTTTTATTTAGAATCAGTTTACTCGTTCAGACGTGAACGAGAAACACACAAACACACAAACTTGCGCATTTATAATATTAGTAGATGATAAATTTACTCTTCTTGCGTCGCAGTTCTAACGACTATTTACAATTGAGAACCATTTCACTCCATGAAACATGTCAAAAAAATGGGTCCCTCGTTTTATACGTTTCACACAACTCTATTGCAACTAGTTGCGAACGAGAACCGTTTCGAAGACTAGTTTTCGTCGTAGGGAAAACGGTTGCGTTTCGTTATCTCTAAAGTCGACAACGACTCACTCGTAGATAGTTGACAGTGACATTTAAGTAATTCGATATATTTTTGACATAATGATCTTACGTCTTTGTCTTACATATACAAAATCCTATTGTTAGCCTTCTCTCTCACATTAAGTTTTTATTAATTTTCTCTAAAAATATGAATTACCTTGTGTCGTGAGTGTTATTATTGTGATCAGTGAATAAATGCCTACCATATATATAAGTTTCACCCAATAACTCCTGCCAAGCGATTGTAAACCCAACCCGAAATAATTATTAGTGGTATCAGACAGTTATATTATGGTTATATTTTTACCAAAGTTGTTCACATAAAATTTGTTAATCTAATATATTTTAATAAATTATCTAAGGAACCCTGGTTTTCGCCACTAAAACTATAGGAGCAATTTACAATTAGGTACAAAAGTCTACATTTTCGTTACATTTGTATGAGACACGGCAATTTTTTAACTTTTACCATAACACACGGCAATCTGACATCGGCAACACGGCAAAATAAAATAATGTTACTTTTTTTGTGAAAATGTTTCTTTTTGAGCTGTCTCGTGTTACTTTTCACTATCTGCCACTGGCAACACTGTGTACTAATTCTGCTACTTTTGACACCCGGCCGTCCCTTGCCTGGATAACTCCCGCAAGTATTAGCGATTATTAAGATATATGGGTTTCATAGCGCACGATGAAGAGTTAACAACTAAGGATAGACTCGTATAGTCTCATCATAAGCACTGCTGTACATTCAACTTCATTAGTGTAGTGCCTAATTCAACATAATAATTGTTAGTTGACGCCATGATCAATGACTTAGGTATCTTTTAACCAAATAACAATAAGTCGTAAAGATTCAATTCCGAATTACGTGAAATATTTAAAGATCGCTATTGAGTAAAGTGGCAGTAAGATCTTCGGCATTTTGCACGCTTTCCTTTATCCATTATCACAGTTATGTACTTACACCGCAATATGAACTTATACTTTTTCACTAAAAATACGTAACAATAACCAAAAATTATCAAAAGGTGAAGTGGGCAATCCCAATTCTGATATTAGCATAAAAGAACAATACTAAAAACTGTCACACATAAATCTAACAATTAATAAAGAATTCTTAAACTTATATTAGTTTCAGTTATCAATTAATTCAATGAATCGTATATCGCGTTCGCGCCATTACGATAAAAGTATAGTTGTTCTTGTTGTTTTTAAAATGTATCCCAATAGGGAAAGGCAAAGGACTATGGTCCATACAGCCTACTAAAAAGCATAGTCAACTTGACAGTTCGGTCACAGATTATTAAATATAAAAATAGTGAGTTTATCCTTATTATATATTTACCTTATATTTACTTAATATCGAAAAAGCACCCTAGTTTTAAATCTAAAATTCTCACGTCAAAGTTTTTAATTTATACTACATTACAATTATTTTAGGCATTAATTTTCCGAAGTGAAAATATCAAATTACTATATTCTAATTTTATAACAGTCGTAATACAATAACTAAGGGTAATAAAAATAAACATTAAAAACGTAACGTAACTTATACAATGACAATCACAAAACACCACTACTTTGGGACTTACTAGTCTATAACGATATGTTAAATAAAATAGTAACCTAAAATTGAGCATTTTTGACTTTATAATTTTGATTCACTACTTTAGTCTTTCTTAGACAATTTGGACTATTGATATATTGATCAGTTATTGTGTCTATTAATCCCACCGGACCATCTTGTCGGATTTTTCCAGAAACTTTTGTAAATGATGGAAAGTAAGGAAAATAAAAATCGAAGAAAAAATAAACAAACATTAATATTATAATTATTTATTAAAAATAATTAAAGTTAATTAGTATAAATTACAAATGTTACTATCGCTATACTTATCGTTAGTCACATCTTGTCTGCTGTTTAATAGCTGTTTCTGCGTCGGTGTTGCCAACAGTCCGCAGCACGAGCTGGGACACTACAATTAAAACTTAAGTATTTAGGTCTAATTTCAGCCCGGAATGTTCTTACCCAGAATGAAGTTCCATCAGAAACATAAGGGCAGGTCTACACAGGTGTTATACATAACAATATCAAAGTCTTTTGCAATAAAAAATCAAGAATGTAAATTTTATAAGATAAAAACCGATAGAAACTTAATGTGTTTTCAAACAGTTAAGGGATGTATTTTTTTACTTTTCCATAAATATGAGCAATAAATGAATGTCTACGCGGAGAGGTCTCCGTGGTCGAACAGGTCCTGGTCGTAGAGCGCGGCGCGCACGGTCCTGCCCCCGAAGTACCGTCCGTGCAGCGCCGCGGCCGCCGCGCCCGCCTGCTCCGCCTCCGCGAACTGCACGAACACCTTCACGCTGGCCTGCGCCGGGTCGTCCTCCTCGCTCTGCCGCTCGTTGTAGATCACCAGGCGCTCCACGCTCCCCCACTTGGAGCACTCCTCCTGGATCTCGTGGTGCAGCGCCTCGTCCACCTCGTGCGCCGCCACCATGTTGCGCAGCAGCAGCGTGCGCGACGCGCGGCGCCGCAGCAGCCGCTGCATCACCAGGTGCCGCGCCGACTGCCCCGAGATCGACAGCGACTCCTGCTGCTGCAGCGTGTCCGGCGAGCTGTCCAGCAGCTTGCGCTGCAGCGCCGCCTGCGCGCCCTCCGCCGGCGGCGGCGCCGGGGCGGGCGCCGCCACGCCCGGGGCGGGCACCACCACGCCCGGGGCGGGCACCACCACGCCCGGGGCGGGCACCGCCACGCCCGGGGCGGGCGCGGGCGGCAGGGCGGGCGGCAGCGCGACGGGCAGGGCGGCGGCGGGCAGCACGGCGGCCAGCGTGGGCAGCGCGGCGGCGGGCGGCACGCCCAGCGCGGACAGCTTGGAGAGGCCGAGCGCGACGGCGTTGGTGGCGACGGCGTCCATGGCCTGTATCTTGGCGGTGGCGGCGGCGGCGGCGACGGCGGCGGCGGTGGGCATGGCGGAGGCCTGCGGCGGGCCGGCCAGCGCGTTGGGCGGCGTGATGGCGCGGCCCACGCGCAGGTACTGGCCGCCGAGGTCGAACAGGTTCATGGACGCGATGGCCTCCAGCGCCGCCGGCAGCGTCGCGTACTCGATGAACCCGTAGCCCTTGTGCTTGTGCGCCGACGTGCCGTACGCCAGCTTGCAGTACGTGATGGGACCGAACGCCTCGAACACACTGCGACGACGTTGACCATGTTAATATTAAATTAATTCATTTCAACATTGTCTGTGAATAAAATGAGCTCACTTCTTAATGTCGTCCTCGGTGAGCTCGGGGTGTATGGAGGCCACGTAGATGCGGTTGTACTGCTTGGCCTCCTCCTGTATCTCGTCGATGACGGCCTGCGCCTGCGGCATGTTGGAGGGACGCCCCACCACCTTGATGTTTCTGTAGCATACAAACTTTCCTACTAGTACTATTTCAAATCAACAACACAATATCCTTTTAATTTTTATTTTATTTATTTGAAATTTACTCTTATTAATTTATAAGAAAACCAGCTGTACCCGCGGCTTCGCCCGCGTTCATTTATTTAATCGCGTTGGAAAAATAGGGGTTGATCGTAGAAGGGTGAAAATTTAGGATTGTATGTATTTTTGTATGTTGTATCATAAAAAAATAAAAACTAAAAATTTTGTCTAAAAAATTTTAAAAAAATTTAGGGGTGGACTACCCTTAACATTTAGGGGGATGACAAATAGATGTTGGCCGATTCTCAGACCTACTCAATATGCTCACAAAATTTCATGAGAATCGGTCAAGCCGTTTCGGAGGAGTTCAAGTTCGAACCCCGTGACACGAGAATTTTATATATTAGATAATATACTAGTTGATACATTCCTGAATGTTTAAGTTTAAAATAATTTAAAATAAAATTAAAATATTATTTAAGTATTTTGTGACAAACAAACATAATATATCGTGTATTTTACTACTTCAAAGACGTGAGCGCGTGTTACCTGCCGCCGAGCATGACGCCGTTCATCTGCTCGAGGCTGAGCTGCGCCGCCTCGGGGATCTCGTACTCCACGAACGCGAAGCCCTTGTGCTTCTGCGTGACCGGGTCCCACGACATGTTGATGGACTTGATGGGCCCGAAGGGCAGGAACGCCTGGCGGATGGTGTCCTCCTTCAGCTCGAACGAGATCGAACCCACGTACACCCTGCGACCACACACACTCGTCACACCAGCACACACTGACACTTCGTGCATCATCAGCACTTCACGGTCAGATCTTTTCAGCTACGAAAAGTCATTGACTCGACCAGCCGAAGCGGGAATCTCCAGAAATCGCTTTCATCACGTTCCAAATTCAAAATATTTTATTAAGAATTAAATTATTATAATTTTTACAGAACATCATGAGCCTACTACCAGTTTGGAAAGAAGAAGCCTGCGAAGAAGTGGCAAAAAATCTCAGCGGATCTATACTATTCTATATGGTTGAAATAGGCCGGAGGCGATCACTTGATACCCACTCAAGATGCATTGTTCTCCAAATTTCATAACTGAATCAAAGAAAACAAACACTTGTGGGTGTGGAGTGTACCTGCACATGAGCGCGAGCGCCTGCTGGCGCTGCACCTGCGTGCGCTGCGTGGCCATCTGCTGCTGCTGGTGCGCCAGCGTCTGCTTCATCAGCACCATCTTGATGCTCTGCTCCATGGCGTACTTCTTGGCGCGCGCCACCGCCTCCGCCTGCTCCGACGACAGCCGCGGCAGCGTGCCGCCCAGGATGGCCGGCAGCGTGCTGCAGCGCCCGCCCGGCCCTGCGCACACCACAGCACAGCACGCGTCACTACACGCACACACACACACAGCACGCACAGCACGCACACAGCACACACTCACCCGTAAACACGTCGCCCACCTGCTGCAGGTCGTACACGGGCGCGGCGAGGAAGGCGCCTGCAAGCAACACTCGCGTGAGGGCGGGCGGCGGCGCGCGCTCTGACACACTCCGCTGCGGCTCCTCGAACACTCGCGCATCTTCTCGCACGCTAACCTCTTTCACCTTCAAACTTATTCTCTCGCACACACACTTCGCAAATTTTAAACTTACAATCGAGCAGCCTTTTATAAGTAATTATTTATATTTATGACATAAATATATGAAAAACCTCAGACTGATCTTTTCCTGCCATTCTGTTATAATTTTATATGAGAACAAAATTTTTCATTCATACATGTTCAGAAGAGAAAGCACGTATGAGGAGCCGCAGCTCGCTCACAGACAGTCACCGGACACGCGCGACAACACTATATAATGGAGTAAGTACATTGTGAGTGCGCGCCGGCCGCCGCGCGCCGTCCGCCGCCCGCTCTCCCTAGCCTTTAGCAATAACCTAACTTATATCTAGCCTGAAACAGAAAGCAGAACTCGGATCACTGCTGCGAGCACTCGCGAGGCGCCGCCGCCGCCGCCGCCGCCGCCGCCACCGCGCCTGCAACAGCGAGCACAGCCGGGGCGTTAGACTGCTGCACTGACTGACTCACTCGCCGCGCTCCCCCTACTCACCGCTAGTCGCGCACCCCGGCACGCCCACGCCCACTCCACCGACGCTCACACCGCCCACCCCCACGCTCACACCGCCCACCCCCACGCCCACGCCGCCCACACCGGCCAGGCCCACACCCACGCCGGACATCATCGCGCCGTCGCCTCCCTGCAACTGATTTTCACACATACAAACAAAAAACATACCACCATACCAATTGACAATAATACATCAGAGGTCAGGGAAAAGACATTAAAATATTAACAACTAGTGATGTGTTCAAATTTTACCTATTATCTAACATCTGCTATCTGTCAGTTAAAAGTTAAACCCTCATTTAAATTATCACATCAATCACATTTAAAAAAATATGAGTAAAACAATGATACACTTTTTTCATATTAATCACTATGTTTTCCACATTATTATGTAATTTTAATACATGCAATCCAAAATCATATGTCCCACCATAAACATCATGTCATATATATCATCGTCATCCTTAATTACCAGCCAGACACCTGTGTGAAAGAACACCACAGAGGTTGTACGTAGGTGCTCAATCTTCAACTGAATTAATTAGCCCGGCGTATCACGTGTATGATGAAACACAAAAATGGATACCCTGCACATGCAGAACCTAGCATTTCTTTAAAAATTATATGCAACCTATATTACAGAATGACACGGTGGAAGCGTGCTGGGCCCATAACTTGTTGGATTGGTACAATAACAGAATGGTAAAGTGAAAGTGTTGTCACAGTTGACATTCAATCTTCAAATATATGTTTTTCTATTCTTTTATATTATATGCCAACAGTTACAATTCAAATGTCTTTGAAAAATGAGTTGTGTTTTTGCCATATATAAAAAAAAACTAAGCACATAAATATCTCACAGGTAAATTAACAAAAATGAAAACCGACTTCAAAACGCTACAAATCGAAACTAAAAAGAAAAAAAAATAATTTTAATTACTTAGTTATTGTTGGAGTCGGTGCCAGCCAAGAAGGACAGTTTTATCCTGCCTTTGCAATGAACTTTCGAACGGATATTTTGATTATATTTACAAATTGATACATTAATTAAATTGTATTAAGATTATTTTGCTTTGGCTGGCACCGACTCCAACAATAACTAAGTAATTAAAATTATTTTTTTTTCTTTTTAGTTTCGATTTGTAGCGTTTTGAAGTCGGTTTTCATTTTTGTTAAAAAATAATTTATTTTAATTTTTTGTGGAAATTATTATGTTTAAATAAAATATTGGAAGGCTAACTAAACTACTGCTACAATAAGTCAGCGAAGTTTTGAAATGAACGACAATAGTCAATCGAGATTTGTCCACGTCTATTTTTCCACGTAACTCGTAGACGTTAATAAGATTTACCTTCTATTATCAATCCACCTAATGTCCTGAAGGAATACGACTATCAGTTCATAAGTACGTATAATATTAAAAGAATTTTCTTTCAACTCCTAACCGTTGAGGATATATACCTTACATCATCACAAATTCTTGAACAGCTTTAGAAAATATATGAAAAAGGTAATCAGTGCCAATAAAATTTAAGGGTTGCCCTCGATTTCTCTAGGATCCCATCATCAGATGCTGACTTGGTGACAATGAGAACATCTTGAATGTATACCCTACCGAACAAAAAAGAAATTTTTAAAATCGGCCCACAATTCACGGAGAAATCGGTGAAAACACATAAAAAACAACTGTTGGGGAGTTTTACCTTCCATCATCAGCTCATCCACATGAGATGATGATTTTCATACGTAAAAGCTTTATCGGGTTTAGAAAATATATCAAAAACATAATAGGTGCCTGTAAATTTTGAGAGTTGCCTTCGATTTCCCTGGGATCCCATCATCAGATCCTGACTTGGTGACAATGGGACCACCTCGGAACTATACCCTACCAATCAAAAGAAAAATTTTTGAAATCGGCCCACAGACGGCGGAGTAATCGGTGAACATACATAAAAAAAAAATACATACAACGGAACATATAAACTCCTCCTTTTTTGAAGTCGGTTAAAGACTTTGTTCACTTCTGTCAATCGGCTAAAACTGCCTTTAAACCATGCAAAATATACATTATTTTGAGGAATTAGAGGTATTTTTCTAACTATTAGAATACCTCTGTATTGTAATCGAAAGTATTATAAATATCCTCGGTAATACTACTATACCCTATAACTAGCTCTTTCTATCAAAGATGATATAGTAGAATATACCAAAGTTTTTTTTATATTTCCATAAACACTGTACTTTATACTTACAATTGTGTTTAACATTAAAATCATACTTAACAAATAAATAAATGAGATTGAGAAATGAATGAGAGAAATAACCAACAAAATAAATGAGAGTACTCTAAATTCATTTAAATTTATTTACTACGGATGAAAATATAAAAGTAAATTTTCTGAAATTCTATAAAACCAGATAACATCAAATAAGCATTAAATCATGACATATGGTAAAAAAATGTAATGGTATGGAATATGAATAAATTATTAATAATATATATAAGTACCTTGGTTAAAAGTTGTTCAACTTTGTATTTTATATTCTTACTCAAAATCTAAGATTATCTAGTAACAAAGTTTAGTTTAGTAAAGGATAAATAAATGAAAAAATCCTTTCGTTACACGCTTAGAAAAGTGACAGCAATAAAACAACTAGTAAATCAAACATAAAATTATATGTGCTTACCAATTCCATGTTTTTAATATCTGACTATGATTTAATAATATCGAAATCGCGTTGAAGAGTAATTGACCTCAAAATTCTACCCAGTATAAATTTTACGTTAAATATATACACTTTTAAAGTTTTAACTTAAACAAATTACAAATGGTTAATAGTTATGGACAGCGTTCGGAACTTGAAGTGGACTAACTATCGTACCAGGGGCGTAAAAATTATCGTACATTATCGTATTTTTTAGGATAATGTCTATTATAGATAAATAAATCATATAAATTGTAATATTGATATGCATGCAAGTACTCTATAGTTTATCTTTTTTAAACCACCGCTGTCAAATCAACAGAACACTGAAACCCAAATGTTTTACACGTGATATACAGACCTGCGTACGATAATAATGAAAAAATAATGCTATCGTACATCGTACGTAGGCACAACATTATCGTATATATACGATAATTATCGTACGGTTCCGAACGCTGGTTATGGACGGTGGACCATAGATGTCTCATGTCATATTAAATAAGTGTATAATCTATGGTATTAAGTATTTCTCTATGTCTGATGTCATGATAGATCACAGCCACAGAATAATAGGTAATACTCTAGGTCTAGGAGATCACAGCCGTCAGCCATAGATGAATAATAAATTAAAAACGAAAAATAGTATGGTCTATTATCTCTGGTTCTTATGTTGCCTATGGCCTATGCCAAAAATTTATGACGGAATTTCGCAGATTCATTATAATATTGTTGTATCTTCCGGTCCGGTGTAGAGCCTTTCGAATATCGTCGTACACAGCTTCTACGTCTGCATCCGAGTATGTCGAGGTCGGTAAGTAGGCCTGTACAATATTTATTAGGTATCTACTAGTTATCTACTAGTTATCTTAAGTATGAGGTATTCTACCCGTGCCGACACACTGGAAATCTCAACAACATTGCTCACGAGAGTTTTATTAATAAGAAATCCTACGCCACCCTGGGATGTATGGTCTCCGCGATAGTGAAAAAGGTGGCCTGATTCTAAAGTCAATGTTTCCTCTCCCTGTCTTCGAATTTCACTTAAGCCCAGAATGTGCCTGCGTATTTTTACTACCTAAGACCACCCTAATCCGGTTCTATTCAAAACCTCTTCTTAGCAGTCTTCTACTAACCATAACCACCTCTCTCTGGTTAGAAATAATTATTTTAATACGTAAAATACTGCGTGGGATTCAATATTAGGTGTGTATAGATGCAGCTTCACGTTATTATTGATAAATCATGGCCTGATTCTAAAGTCAATGTTTCCTCTCCCTGTCTTCGAATTTCACTTAAGCCCAGAATGTGCCTGCGTATTTTTACTACCTAAGACCACCCTAATCCGGTTCTATTCAAAACCTCTTCTTAGCAGTCTTCTACTAACCATAACCACCTCTCTCTGGTTAGAAATAATTATTTTAATACGTAAAATACTGCGTGGGATTCAATATTAGGTGTGTATAGATGCAGCTTCACGTTATTATTGATAAATCATGGCCTGATTCTAAAGTCAATGTTTCCTCTCCCTGTCTTCGAATTTCACTTAAGCCCAGAATGTGCCTGCGTATTTTTACTACCTAAGACCACCCTAATCCGGTTCTATTCAAAACCTCTTCTTAGCAGTCTTCTACTAACCATAACCACCTCTCTCTGGTTAGAAATAATTATTTTAATACGTAAAATACTGCGTGGGATTCAATATTAGGTGTGTATAGATGCAGCTTCACGTTATTATTGATAAATCATTGTACACCTGCCGTAATCATTGTACGCCAAAGTTGACACATGCACAGTGCGAATATTTAGAATACACATATTCAGATATTAAAAATTTAATTAAACAAAAAATAAACAATGTGAAGTATGAACAAACGTTTTTTATACATGAACAATCATAAACAGAGATTTATTGACCTGTCTTTGCTTGTCTTTGTCCTCGAATTTGAGAAACATTGTTCCTGAGTTATTCTTTTGAAACAATTTATGGTTAAAATTACAATATTATAAACATCATTTAAGCGCTAGTGGCGCTGCCCGCGGCCCGCCCTCATCACAAGCCTGACAGTGACAGCGGTGTCGATGCCTCAAGTCTATGCCTCACGGACAGTCATGTCAGTTGTCAGTGCCATGACTGTTATATATTTAAATTTTAAATTTTAATTATACAGTCAGTCTATTAAGTCTATGGATTCTTTGCGCTAAAAATAAAATAGTTTTTTTTACTTGCCACTGTTGATAAACAAATGATGTGCTTGTATATATTGTAGTGAACTTTTTCTTTTCGAAACTTAATCAAATTCTGTTACACATTATATAAACATACCACCTTAATAAAAATATACTATGTTATTTGGCACGAAATCTCGTGATTAGTCCCTGGAGATGCAGCTTTTTATGTAAAGAATTGAAGATGTTGCCAACAGAGATGACCAGCCTGCAATTCCCGAATGGTCGACATAATATGGAACACGACCAGCCTATTGTGTAATTTACCTTTTGAAAGCCATGGTCTTACTTTTTTTTGATACAACTACTACTGTGCATATCCTTTTTCCAACATGATTACCACTTGCGTACATCGTGAGGAAACATTAATGTCTGAGAGAACTTGGCAAGTTTTCTAAAGACGTAAAGTCTGCCAACCCCGAGCTTGACCAGCCTCGTATTTAAAAGAGGGCCATGCCGAGCAGTGGGACGATAAAAAGTGCTGCGTTCATAGCTACTAATGGTATAATCCTTGATTCTTTTTTTTTAACTGAAAATGTTTTTAACTCTTTAAATATGTATTAAAATTAAATTATTGGCTTTAATAATAGTAGTATGTGTCATTTCTACTGAAAGTTCTTATTACTTATATAGTAAACTCATCATGAATTCTGTAGATACTAGACACAACTTACTCATTAAATATTAATTATGATAATCCAAATATTATAAACTGTAATCCTCTATAACTATATAAGTATTTTAAAAATAATAAGTAATTTAAAAATTTATTTACAGTGTATAATGTTCAGTAGTGTCCATTAATTAGATAACTTTTTTTTTTATGTTGGCAACTTTTATTACAAATCTACCAAAAGTTTTTTTTGGTTTTTTTTTTGAGTTCAATTATATAATTAGTTATATAAGTAAAGGTGAAAAGTGAAGTGAATTTCATTAATTACAGGTAGAAAAGTAGTTACTCAAATATATATCAATTGTAACAGATATAGGTATGCAAAAAAATACTACTGTATTAAAACCAAGAAAAAGTATAATGTAATAATTCATACATCACACATTCTGGGAATTAAAATATTAAGTATAAACATAAAATGACAAAAATTATGCATTAAGGTAGTAATCAAATTTACTTGTTTATCACTTTACAGTTTATAAAATGCCTGCAGTACCAAGCCGGTTTGTCATGTGATACCATGTTGCCATAAATTACAGAGAAGCCTAATTTGCCTGAGCTGCATTAAAAGTATTAATAGCTATAGAAGAAATAAGAAGAACTTTTACCACCTGTTGCTTTATTTAATTTTTTTTTTCTTATTTCTTAAATTATAATGTTAAATCCTTTCTTTAGTAGAGTCAAAAATTGGATGTATGAAAAATTACTAATTAGTGCAGAGACTTTTTGAAGTTATGTTTTAAATTTATTCAATTTATTACTAAGACAAGGCTACAAAAGTTAAAATGTATGATATTCACTGTAATATTATGTAGGTAAGTGATTTTCATACTTACCATAAATCCATAAAATATAATATTCGAGCCCTGCAATTGCAGATAGCGAATGTCACTATTTTTTTATATAATATATTAATATTGAAATGAAAAATGTTTATAGTTAAACTATAATTATAATAAACACCCTTTTTTCACCTTGAAAAGTCTCAGGCTCTTAGACTATGTGTGTACAAAATTTCATTCAAATCAGTTCAGTAGTTTTGGCGTGAAAGTGCGACAGACAGACAGAGTTACTTTTGCATTTATAATATTAGTAAGGATTGTTGACTAATTTTAGCGCATTTAAAAAATGAAATAAGTTATTATATGTGCTTTAAATATTATTATGCGGACTTATTTCAATAAAATTCACTATTTGAAGTTATTAACAAATGTGTACTTTAATTTAATCTATAAGATACTTTGTAATTTTTATCAGTACCTGCTTTCTTTTTTTAATTTTTAATTATCTACAGTTTTGACTACAGTTAAAACATTAATGTTTTAATTCAAAATGATATGCTATATTGTTTCAGACAACTGCAGCTGTGATATGTACCTTTTATTATAGTAATGTATCATTGTGAAAACCGAAATGTGAAGTACCTATCTTAATATACATATTTTTTTATTCTTATTTCCACAGCATAGTTACGGTGAAGAAAACAATGCAATACTTCACATATTATGTATGTTTTATATATATTTAATGTAATAATTAAGTACTTAATTTTGTACGACATTAATGTTCATTCCAAAAATGTAATTGAAAAATACTTCCTTTTCCTATCATTCCTATATAATAATTATCATCTTGTTTTTATACCAATAAACGATATGAGTACTTGTCTTTTATTTCGTCAACAAAACACACTATAAAATCTTAACAGTGACATCTAACGTCATACGAAACGTCAATTGTCAAGTTCGAGTCT
>HG993148.1:0-7500 GCA_905231865.2 Boloria selene
GTATTCTACCCGGTGGATCTTGAGGCTGAGGATAGCGTGGATCATCAGCGTATGAGGCGCGAATCTGAACGAATAAACATGTGGACACCAAACGAACACCTCGACCCACCATTTACTTTTGTCGAGTTGAGCGATGCTGCCTCTAGTTTCGGCCCCAGGAAGGCCCCCGGGTCGGATGGGCTTACCGCCGATATATGCGAAAGGGCTATTTCGCAGGACCCTGACGTGTATCTTAGTCTGGCAAATAAGTGCCTGGAACTGGGCTACTTTCCGGTCACATGGAAAGAGGCTACCGTCGTAGTCCTCAGGAAGCCGGCAAGGGAGGACTACACCAGTCCAAAGGCCTATCGTCCGATCGGATTGTTGCCCGTCTTGGGAAAGGTTTTGGAGAAGATGGCTGTCGCTCGCATTAAGTACCATATCCTGCCAGGGATCAGTACTCGCCAATATGGCTTCATGCCCCAGAGGAGCACGGAAGACGCCCTCTATGCCCTAGTGAGACGCATTCGCGATAAACTCGATAAAAAGAGAATCGTTACTGTTGTGTCGCTGGACATAGAGGGTGCCTTCGATAGCGCATGGTGGCCGGCTATCAGAACCAGATTGGCAGAGGAAAAGTGCCCCGTTAACATCCGCAGACTGATGGACAGCTACCTTCGAGATCGTAGTGTCAGATTGAGGTACGCAGGTGCGGAGCACACGCGAAACACCACTAAGGGATGCGTACAGGGCTCCATCGGGGGCCCCGTCCTCTGGAACCTCCTGTTGGACCCATTACTGCGCGGCCTGGAAGAACGGGGTGATTATTGTCAGGCCTTCGCGGACGACGTTGTCCTCGTCTTCGACGGTGAAGCGGGACTGGACATCTCCCGGCAGGCTAACGCCGCCCTCGCCTATGTTGAGAAGTGGGGAATCCGGAACAAATTGAGGTTTGCACCACATAAGACGAAGGCAATGGTGCTTACTAGGAAATTGAAATATGACTCCCCACGCCTGAACATGGGCGGGATCGGCGTTGACCTATCGAATGAGATCAAGTTGCTGGGACTTACAATAGACAGCAAACTGACCTTCAACTCACATGTAAAGAACACCTGCACGAGAGTGGAAGGTCTATACAAGCAACTGTCCAGGGCCGCCAAGGTGAGCTGGGGCCTCCACCCCCAGGTCATAAGGACTATTTATACTGCAGTGGTGGAGCCAATAGTCCTGTACGCGGCCAGTGCTTGGGCACCCGCCGCCACAAAAATTGGAGTACGAAAGCGCTTGAATGCGCTCCAGAGAGGCTTCGCGCAAAAAATTACAAAATCTTACCGAACAGTCTCTCTGAATGCCGCTCTCGCACTCGCCGGCATACTTCCCTTGGATCTTCGCATCCAAGAGGCTGCATCCCTATATGAGGCTAAAAAAGGGCTATCGGAGAGACTGCTCGGTGATAGAGAAATAGACGGAAGAGTACCGTACTGTGCGGCGCAGCACCCGGCGGAAAAGCTCAGCCTGCGATTTACATCCCTGACCGACCGAGAATCCCTCGATCAGAACAACACCCAAGCGGTGCGCATTTTTACTGATGGCAGTAAAATTGACGGCAGAGTGGGTGCTTCGATCTCCGTATGGAATTGCGAGGCAGAAACCCAAGCGGTCAAGCTAAGGTTGAGTGCGCACTGCTCGGTGTACCAGGCTGAGCTTCTTGCTCTGGATAGAGCCGTCTCACTCGCGAGGAGCCGCCCCGAAACTTCCATCGGCATTTACACCGACTCGAGATCCTCGCTCGAGTCGGTGATTGGGCGGAGGTCCCTCCACCCCCTCGTAGTTAACATCCGGGACAACTTAAAGTTTTGTCACACCCAGAAAAAGGAAGTTTCCCTTTTCTGGGTGAAAGCGCACGCGGGGTTGGAGGAAAATGAAAGAGCCGATGAGCTCGCGAGAGAGGCGGCTCTCAGACTGAAAAAGAAACCAGACTATGAAAAATGCCCTGTCTCTTTCGTCAAACGACTGCTACGTGAGGGGTCGTTGGACGAATGGGACCGGAGGTATAAGACCGAAAACACCGCAGGCACAACAAAAGCATTTCTGCCGGATGTGCGTTTTGCGTACAAGGTTGTCAAGAACATCGACCTCAACGCGGTGCTCACCCAGGTCCTAACCGGCCATGGAGGTTTTGCGGAGTACCTGCACAGATTCAAGCGCAAGGAGGATCCGGGATGCGTGTGTAATGTGTCACCGGAATCCATGTTACATCTTCTTATGGACTGTCCTCAACACGGCGTAGCCCGTGAGGAAATACAACAGAAAATGCGCTTGAAGCTGTGCAGGGACTCAATCCCCTCCATCCTGGACAACGCCTCGACCAGAACGGTGTTGCTCGAGTTCGCCGCAATGATAGTTCGGAAGGCTATTGCCAGGAACAGAGCAGTGGATATAGATGCATAGTTTTTTGTATATTTTAGAGGATATAGGACTAACTTGCATAAAAATCTCACTGCTCTGCTCCTGGGAAGGGACGAAATAAACTGACCGCGACAGCCGCGAGCTCGTGAAAAACTTTTTCTTTTTGCGACAACACCTAAACTTAATATTATAAAACTTTTAAATCGAATAACTTAGAAACTATATCAAAATAAATGAAAATCAAATATGGAAAATCTATAACGTCACGGAAAATTTTAATGCATAAAGCAATGTTACCTAAATAAACATTCAAAAGACTCAAAATTTACAAAGACAGCAATATAAATTGTTTTAAAAAGACCCTGACCACGTTAGGGGAAAACCTGATTTAACAATAAAAAAAAAAAAAAAAAAAAAAAAACCTAACCTAACCTAACCTAACCTAACCTAACCTAACCTAACCTAACCTAACCTAACCTAACCTAACCTAACCTAACCTAACCTAACCTAACCTAACCTAACCTAACCTAACCTAACCTAACCTAACCTAACCTAACCTAACCTAACCTAACCTAACCTAACCTAACCTAACCTAACCTAACCTAACCTAACCTAACCTAACCTAACCTAACCTAACCTAACCTAACCTAACCTAACCTAACCTAACCTAACCTAACCTAACCTAACCTAACCTAACCTAACCTAACCTAACCTAACCTAACCTAACCTAACCTAACCTAACCTAACCTAACCTAACCTAACCTAACCTAACCTAACCTAACCTAACCTAACCTAACCTAACCTAACCTAACCTAACCTAACCTAACCTAACCTAACCTAACCTAACCTAACCTAACCTAACCTAACCTAACCTAACCTAACCTAACCTAACCTAACCTAACCTAACCTAACCTAACCTAACCTAACCTAACCTAACCTAACCTAACCTAACCTAACCTAACCTAACCTAACCTAACCTAACCTAACCTAACCTAACCTAACCTAACCTAACCTAACCTAACCTAACCTAACCTAACCTAACCTAACCTAACCTAACCTGACCTAACCTAACCTAACCTAACCTAACCTAACCTAACCTAACCTAACCTAACCTAACCTAACCTAACCTAACCTAACCTAACCTAACCTAACCTAACCTAACCTAACCTAACCTAACCTAACCTAACCTAACCTAACCTAACCTAACCTAACCTAACCTAACCTAACCTAACCTAACCTAACCTAACCTAACCTAACCTAACCTAACCTAACCTAACCTAACCTAACCTAACCTAACCTAACCTAACCTAACCTAACCTAACCTAACCTAACCTAACCTAACCTAACCTAACCTAACCTAACCTAACCTAACCTAACCTAACCTAACCTAACCTAACCTAACCTAACCTAACCTAACCTAACCTAACCTAACCAGTCCCGCTCGAGCTGCGGAGGCGAGCGCACGCGTGCAAACAGCGAAAACCGCGCTCCGCTAGCTAAAACGGCTGCATAAATACGAGTAAAATAGTAAAAAGTGGAAAAAGTGTCCGATTTAAGTGCAAAAAGTGACTAATTCAGTGCGAAAAGTGACTGTGAAACCCGTACGCTATTTTGTTTTTTCAAAAACGGAGGATTTTGACCGTTTTTCAGTGAAAAACCGAAATTTTGTTAGTGACATTTTAGTTTTCTGCGTGCGGCGCACGATTAAGATCTATGACCTAGTGTTTTCTATAGTGCGTTTTAAAGAGCTCATCGAGTTCTATAAGTGACCAAAAAATTAGAATTTTTTGACATCGCTAAGTCAGCGAAATTGACAGAAAAACAAGGATGACGAAATCGCTATTTTCGCAGTCGGTTGAGATACATTAACGGGACTAGATTCCAAGGATAGTGCAGGACTCCACGAGAACAACGAAGTTACGCCCACCAAGATATTCCAAGTAGATCCGGAGATAATCAATATGCAAAACTACATGTAAATGATGCCTAACTTTGGAAAATTCTAGCTTCGAATCTAGATCTGTACCCCACCCCGGAATTTATTAGAACAGAAGGAGCAACTCTTCAGCTACAAGACACCGAAAAAATCATCTAAATCGGATCAGGGGATCAGGAGATATCGACCTGGTTTCGGAGCTGGGAAAAAACCACATGAAACTTAGTTTTATAAAATATGTACGTAAAAGTTTCATGTATTTTTATCATTTCTCCGTATATGTATTGTGTATGAGAGTTTGTTTGTACATTTAATATTTAATTTAGTAGTATTTTTTAGTAAATTTGAAAATTTTTTCAAAAATTAGGTAATTAAATTAGCTTATAATTTAGATTATAAATAGTAGATATAATACCCAAAATTTGGCCAGATAAAAATTTGATAATTTAACTAGTAATTTGTTTTTAAAAAATTTAAAATTTTTCAAAAAATTTCCAAAATCAAAAATTTATAGCGTAGTAATTAAGTAATAATAAGTAATTAATTTTAAATAATATTTAAGTTATAAAAAACAATAAACTCACATACACAAAATATATCATATAAAATTAATATACAGAAATGTACGACACCGATTCATATTAGATAAGTGGGAGGAGCCTATTCGTACAAAACATTCAAAGTGTGATCGGTGCCATAGTATTTAAAATAAAATCGAAGCTTCTCGAAGGTTTAGATGCGATTTTCAACTCTATTGACATTGATTTATTTGTATATTTTTTATATTAGATTTCGCATAGTCAAGATAGATCCGTTGTTGCCAACCGGATTAAATATTAGTTTATTATTTTAATATTTGAAATTTAAGTGACGTCATTTTTGGACTTAGGATTTTTATCCTAATTAATTTACATTACTTTTTCAACCTTTGAGAAGTTTTCGATTTTTAGTTAAGTTTTTAGTTATAGTAACCAATATTTCTTATTGTATATATAGGTACAGGTCTGGGTCGGGAATCGAACCCGCACCTCGGTTTTTGTCAAAAATATTTTTAACTAATTTTATTGAGTTTTCCAAATTTATAGGCTTGTTTGAGGGCATACCCCTTCCCCACCCCCCCCCCCACTTTCCCCCCCAAAATCCCAAATTTGGCGAGTGGACCCCCTACCCCATTCCTAACATCTTAAAATTTTAGACCCCGCCAAACGTCGACCCACGAACCCCCCCCCCCCAACCCCCCTCCCCCCCGCAGATTTCAAACCCGAATATCTCTTAAAGTACTGAACGGATCTGGACAAAGTTGGTATCAGGTGAAAGGTCTTTTTAAGCCGCACCTAATCAACCCCTTTCAAAATTTTTAAAATCACCCCCTATAGTCAAAAACCCCAAAAAACTAGATTATTTTAAAATCCACTCCTAGAAATTTTTTGGAAAAAATATATATTAAACACAATACGGTTCTTACCAATAATCAAAATTAAAAAGTAAAAGTTTCTTAAAAACAACCCCTCAATAAACCCTTAAACTTCTTTTTGACATAACTTAGGAACAAATAGACTTAGCTATATCGAGTTTGGGCTCTTTCAAAAGAGCTTGACAAGACCTAACTCCCCCTATACAGGATTAGGTCTCCCAGACCTTTAGTCAGTAAGTTAGTCAGTAAAATTAGTTTGTAAGTTAGTTTTCTTTAGTTTTATGTTCGTAAACTTGACAAAATTCTAGACTAAGACAGTATATATTTAGAGCATAAGAATAACTAATTTAAGCTGTGCTTAAATAAGACAATCGAGCTTTTACACTCGATTTCATTGACATTGTTTACTCTTTGACGACGACCGAATATCCCTAAAAATGTTTCACACACCAAAGACAGTTAAACCATCCACATCCAAGCGAACATCTGTCGAATCACAGGCATCTACATCCACACCTACACCAACACGCTTATCCAAAGCAGCACTAGCAAAGCCATTAGATGACATAGTTCAAGAAAAAGTAAAGACAACGCAGGAGATCGTGGATGAAACAAATAGACAAGCGAACATAATAAAAGCTAATCTAAAATTATCTGGAAACCTAAAAAGATCAATAAGAGACGAAATACTAGCAAGCACTAACAAACTACAAGAATTGGTTTCCGAGAGCCTTACCTTGCAAGTGAAAGAAATGGCTGAAAAATGCAGCGAAGTTTTCCAAATATCGGACAAGGATCAAGAAGCACTGGAAGGTATTTCAAAGTTTCTAGGAATCCAGTTAAATATTATTGAAGGAATACAAGAGGGAGTACAAGAAATTAGACCAGTAATAGAAGAAAATTATAACAAATTAGACAGTAAACTCAGTGACCTAGAACAGCGAAATATCAAAAACTTTACGACTCAAGAAGAAAGACACAATAGATTGGAAAGAAAATTAAATCAAAATAGCTCAAAATTGGAAGAACAGTTCACCCTAGTTGGAAATAGAATTAAATCATTAGAAGATCAGCATACAAAAACTCAAAATCATATTTTAGACTTAAATGAAAACCTCAATAAATTATTAGACAACATAAAGATCCAGGACACGATAGCGGAGAACACCAACCAAGAAATCAAGAACCTAAGAGAGGAATTAGCAACAATTAAAACAAGATCATACGAAGAACCTATCGGCGAACCTAGCGAAATCAAGACACAAAAGACCTATGCCGAAGCAGCGGCCAATATACAACTAAAGCCTACCCACTGCCTACTTGTAGGTACGGATATCACAATGGATACGAGTGAGGACGTTATATCCAAAGTCAAAGACGTACTGAAGGCCAAACAAACAGGACTGCAGATTTCGAAACTGAGAAAAGTGAAAGGTCAACGCATACTTATAGGTAGTGAAAACAAGCAAGACTACGAAAAGATAAAAGAGACACTTCACAAACAAAAATTTAAAATAGAAGAGAAGGCATGCAAAGATCCGCTCATAATAATACGAAATGTCAACAACAGCAACACGGATGAGGAAGTTATAAATGCAATTAAAATACAAAACGGCGAATTAGTAAATAGCATACCAGATGATGAGTATCGAATTAAGATACGGCATAGAAGAAAGGCGAGGAATCCGGAAGAGTCCCACGTGGTCTTGCAGGTCTCCCCGTTAGTCTGGAAAAGTCTGACTACGGCGGGCAAGATCTA